>CM053603.1:181947851-181964072 GCA_028646535.1 Procyon lotor
GGGATTCACATAATGAATTGGGTTCTGTAGGACCCAGGGAACATTTTGGGATCGAACACTTTCCTCACCGACTTGGACATGGTATCCATATATAGAACCTTCCGGAACCCACAGAATGAGAACTTTGACTTGCCCGAAGGGAAGCAAAACTCCCTTGCCACTGGTGGGAAGGGGAGATAAATGCTAGGCTTTCCGCCCCCCTTACACGCATACTGTGGCCACTAAACCTGGTTATTTCTTCCGTCTCGTGTACGTGCGTCCCCCCCCCACTCTTCAGTCCGGCTGGGTGATAAGTGTGTCTAAAACATCTCTTATTTGGCAATAGTTCCTTCTGTGCGGGCTGCGTGGCTCTGTATGGTCCCAGAACACGTTGGCCGGTCCCCGGAATTTACCACTCTGTGCCAGGTGTCACGGGAGGCCAGGGGGCTCCGGGCAGAGTGTCGGCCCCGTGGGACTGTCCTAAAGGCTCCCCCAGGGGCATCGTGGGAGTGTGGGGGCACACATGGGGGCTGCGGGTCCCCCTTTTTTCTCTAAGCACCGGCTTTACTTTTTGGATTTCCTTCCACTTTCATTGCTTCCGTGATTCAAATCGTAAGCGGTAAGGATGTCAGTTTAAGATGTTTTCCCAATGTTCAGATTTGTCGAAGCCTGGTGGTTATTGTAGAAAACACCACGGTGTGTATCTGAAGACAAATGACTGTGGGATTCTGGAACATTCCCACGATGGTGTGCCTCACAGCAAGAATAGGGAGCGCTGTGCCCCCCGGTCTGGAGCGCCGTCTGCAACACCGTGCGAGGGAAGGCGATCCAGGGATGGAGGCTGAGGACGTCGTGTCTGTCCCTGGGTGTGACAAGGGACAAATAAACGGCTATCGGCGGTCAACTCTGGGAACCTCACGGGGTGTGCTCGGGAAGGGCTGGGGGCAAGGTCATTCCCTTCTGTATTATTTGTTAAAATGAACATGGAGAATTTTCGTAACTTAACGATTCTAAGAAAGATAAACCTGGAAAAAGTGTGGAAGGCAGGGGGATTCCGATGGGGGAAGGTGGCGAGAGGCTTGGAAGCGTAGAATAACATCTGGGAACAAAAAAGGAAGAAGGGACAGGAAGTGCTGAGTCGTGGGGCCGCGGCTTTTCTCTCTGTGTGTCCCTGCACGCACAGCTCCCTCCACACCTACGAAGGGAACCTGGTCCTCCCCATCACAGTCATGCCCAGGCGATGACCCCAGAGTGACACCGCTCCCAGGGCAGCCTGAAGCCCAGTGCTGACCTATACGGGGCCCCCAGAGCAGAGAGCCCCCAGAGCTGAGTCCTGGGGATACTCGCCCATCATCTTGTTCCTCGGCAAAGTACCTGGGAGAAGTCTCCTCTGGTCACGGAGGATGGGATCCCCCCTTAGCCGTGACCAGAGGGATTGTCCCCTTTTGCTCTCAGTCCTACAGGGCCCTCTTCCCACGGCGGGAGGGTGATGAGGGGGCCGAGAGCCCCAGCTAGACCTTCGCCCTCTGAATTCAGCTTCCACCACCGCCTCGGGCAAGAGGTCTGATCTCTCAGAGCCTCGCTTCCTCACCGGTGCAATGGGGCTGGCGTGGCTCTCTGGCCCTGCCCAGGATGATAGTCCGTGAAAATGCACTTGACCCTGTGCCCCCACAGAACAGGTGGGGGTTGGTACAACGGCCCTGTCAGTCTTTTCTTCCCAACTTCACTCAAATCTGTTATAACGCTGACCTGGTGAGCTGCTCCCTTAAGCCCAAGGCTCCTGGGAAGCCTGGGTGTGCAGTGGGTTAAGCATCCTGCTCTTCATTTCAGCTCAGGTCGTGATCTCAGGGTGGTGGGGTGGTGGGGTGGAGCCCCAGGTCGGGCTCTGTGCTCAGCTCAGAGTCTGCTTTGGATTCTCTCTCTCCCTCTCCCTCTGCCCCTCCCCCTGCCTGCTCTTTTTGTCCTCTCTCTCAAATAAATAAATAAAATCTTAAAAAGAAGAAGAAAAAAAAAAAAAAAGGAGTGAGTCTCCACCTGAGTCCAGGCCAAGTTCTCCCGGCGCGTGTGAGGGCTGGCGTTGTGGAAAGCAAGACGGAGAGAGAAGTAGAAGTCTGAAAATAACAATACTTTATTTGCTCGATGTCACATTTTCGTAAGTGGCGTCTAATTTCAGAAAACAAAGTTCAAGTTCTGCAAAAAAATGCACGTACAAATCTTCTAAGGAGGTAACTCGACAGAAATATATACAACAGGATCACGGCCTGTAAGGTACAGTTAGAAAGCTCCCATCGTAGGGTCTGCGCGGGTCTCTGTTCCCGGGAAGCCGGACGGCCAATGCAACAGGTGCCCGAGAGAGCCGATGTTATTCTTAAATACATAGATACAGCTACAGATACATGTATACATGTTACATTTCCCTACAAGGTGCAAACCTCTCGCAAAGTGCAAGCGACAGGATTCGCTAAGTAGCAAGGCAAGATCGCTGTAAATTCATCCATCCAGGGTTATAAAAAAATGGGCATTATACAATCACAGCTTAGATATAAGGATGTGCGCGCGTGTTTGCACGCTGATTGAAAATGTTACTTGCATTGACTCTTGCTTTGGAATAACCAAGTAGCTATTCATCTAATAAAAGGCAACCGTTCACGCCAGAAAGCTCTCTCACCAATCTGTCTACGAAGGAAGATACAGACAAATGCGGGGAAGGGGTTGGTTACAGAGATTAGCTTTTTAAACAACTTCCTTTTCACCCCGTTCTACAGGGATCACGAGACTCTAAAAATGAAAAGCCCCCTGCGTGCCTTTGGTGGTCCATTTTATTAGCAATTTGGATGATAGGACTTTCTATAATTTTTAATTGGCCGAAGACTTAAAAAAATGAGATATTTATGATTAAACTCAGGCAGCCTGTATTCCAAACGTCACAGAAAAGAGACCCCTGGGGTACATAATGACAGAATTATTTTTTAGAAAATGTAGAACTAGAAGAACAAAAGAGCTATCGTGATCATCGAAATATGCCCCAAAAACCGAGACCCAGCTTGGGTCGCCGCCTGGGATGTCCAGGAACCCGAGAATATAGGGCTCCCAACCTTAACCCCGTGTTCCCCCATGACTCGCCTCTGCCTCAGGCCTAACGGATTCGTCCAGCAAGAGAGGACACCTTCAAGGCCCCCCAGGAGGGGAGGTCGTCCGGGTAACCTGTGCTGCAGAAATGGGCGAGCACTGTTTCCGGAAGCTGCCGCACTGTCTCAGGACTGGGCTAGGGTCTGCTGCTGAACAGGGAAGGCGGGGAGAAAACAGTGCAGCTGTGTATGTGGGGAGGGATGGGGTGTAGCAAGGACTTTCTGCAGCCTCCTTCCCGGGACACTGGTCTGGGGGCCTCGAGCACCACCCTGCCCAGCGTTCCCACGCCCACCTGCCAGGCCTCGGCATCTCGCCTGGCTCACCCTGCCCTACTGTGGGGTTATGGTGAACAGAAGAGAAAACCAAGTAACTGTGCACAAAACCAGGGCCACGTTCAAGTGCGCGTGCAAAGCGTAGGCCAAAGGCGCCCAAAGGCGATCAGCGGGATTCCCTCTTCCGTTCACGCAGGCGCTCCCAGATGGAGACAGAGCAGCTGCTCTTGTGGAAAAATCTGAGCTGTGTGTAACAATTTGGGGTTTTGCTCCTTCTTATTTATGCGGCTTGGGGCACGTGCTGTTCCCCAAATTCGGTATTCCTGCGTGGGGGCTGGAAGACCAGCTCTGAAACCACGAGCCCAGGGAGAAACGCTCACGTGCCTCGGACCGTGTCCTCGGCTTGGGCAGCAAGCCGGGTGTCATGGGGCCGTGGGGTGTCTCCTGGGACGGAGGGCAGATCCGGGTAAGCCCAGCCCTCCAGCTGTGGAAGGACCCCCAGGCAGGCTCTGCCTCCCCCTCCCTGCAGCCTCAGAAATGGGAGCCCAGACACAGCCGGTGGGCTCCCCCTGGACTTGTGATCACACAAGGACATTTGTGTGCCCTGCTCTGTCCTCTTCAGCTTTACAATGGTCTTTATGCCCTGAAAAGCCCCTACGCTGTGCCCACACCCAGGGCGGCCTTCTGCGCTGTCATACCTAGTCCTCACCATGGTTTTCTCCTTTTTGATGCCCCCCAGGGACTATTTTGGGGACCAGGGAGGCATTAGGGGCTCTGAGCCTGTCCTGCGCTCATATGCACCATGGGTACAGACCGGCTTATATAAATGCAAAGCACGCTTCCTCAGCGGGCTCAGTGTGCGCCTGATGAGGCCACGGAAACGTCTGTTGGAGGAATGATTCCAAGTTGGTGCGTTCAGAGGTCACATACGAAATCGGGCTAAGGCTAAACCCTCCTGTTTGCACAAAGATGAGAACAAGGAACAGGAAGAAGGTGCGGTAGTTCTGGGAAAAATCCAGCTATGCCCGGCAGGAGGCTGGGCTTGAGGGTCACCTTCACCCCGCCTTCCTGCCGCGGAGGCTTGGATGTTAGCAACGGGCTGAGCTGGGTTTGCTAGTGTGCAAGGGGGGTTTCTTCCCCGCCTCTGGCTGCTGCTGGCCCCGGGGGGCTCTGGGTACGGGCTCTGCAGAGGCCGATCATCCTAGAGGAATCTCCCTGATGTGAGAGGCCATGGACAGTGACCCAGAAGGACCCTGGCGTGAGTGGCAGCTGGTCTGTGGGCCAGCTGGCCGGTCTGCAGAGGCAGGTGCAGAACGAGAAGCAGAGGGAGCCGGTGGGCACACTGCGCCATTACGAGGGGACCCCACCTGTGGGATGCCCTCCAGTTTTGCAGACGAGTTTGAAGGCTGGGCCCCAAGCACCACTGCCCTTGGAAGTCCTGGCTCCGTGGAGCTAAGGCAGCTCATCTCAGCAGGATCCTTTGGGGTCCTGCTTGTGTCCCCTCCTGGAGCCCAGCCTCGCAAGGATGTGTTTTCCCCATCGCAGCCGTCTCTAGAGAGACCGGGCCGGAGAGGAGGGTTTCCCGGAGCATGAGAGCAGCGAGCGAGGGAGGTCTCGTCCCTCTGAGGCATCAGCGTCCCCCCGAGACCCCTCTAAGGCAGAAGGGACAGGAGGGGACAGGAAGGGAAGGCTCCGGCCTCAGTGCATCGGAGTCTGGGCAATTTCCAAGGTTGTGACCAACATTAACAAGGCAGGAGGAAGCGGGTGAAGAGCAGGAAAGTAGGAAATTTGAAGACAGCCCCTCATAGCACATGAAGGTGTCCCAGAGAGAACAGTGACTGTGTACAATCGGGGGGGGGGTCCCCAGACCAGGACCTAAGTAATAACGCGGAACTCTCAGTAGCCGAACAACAATTACATTCAAAACGCAATTTCAAAGCCCATTTTGCCCAGGGAGGGTTAAGCAAATCATTTCGGTTTTGAAGCATTTAACACTGAACACAAGTAAAAAGTTTTATATAAAATATTTGTTAGCGGTCTTTATTTCTTCAAAGTGCCTAACTTTATAGTCACACACTCCGCAGCTCCCCGTCTTGGGTGTTTGGGTTTGCCCTTCGTCACATTCTACCTTCCCCCGCGCTGGACGAAAGCCAGCTCGTCACCACGTGCGCTTCCTTCTGGGGGTAAAGGGTGATGGAGCATTTAGAGACGAAGCAAAGACCACAGAATGATACTATGAGAGCCCATGCCTGATGCCTGCACGTGTGTGCACGTACACACACACACACACACACACACACACACACACACACAGCAGCCCTCTCTAGCCCGAGCTCGTCCTCACGTTTGCTGTGTTAAGAAGCCAGGGCCAGGCAAGGGCAGGGGAAGGCCACTCTCTGCGGGACGGGGGTGAGCACAGCCTCCAGGCCGGTAGGGGCGGGCACGGGCCCGGGCCCCCTCCCATCTCCGCTTTCTGTGTGGTGACTGCAACTTCCGAACGAGTTGCCACTAAACGAGCATCGCTCCTCACGCTCTACCGAGTATCTTCACGTGCATTTGTGCATTACAAACAGGAGGCAATATGGCAAAACAAAACAAAACAGGAGGTTTTGGGGTCAGACCGTGGCTCTGATGTCCACTGCGCTGTTCCCTGGTGTGAGACCTGGGGCCTTGCCCGCCCTCCCCCAGCCCCTGCTCTGCAGCCGCAGAAGGAACACATTCCCCCCCACCTGCCACACTGGAGGCCACATCTGGGTCCCCCCCCCCAGGCCCCCAGTGCCTGGGACAGTCCCAAACTCATGCCGACTGCCAACGGCCATGTTTGCTGACTTAGGGGATGAACAGAGGACCCACGCGGCCCCCAGCTCAGGGTCTGGGACACCCAGGCGGGGAAAGACGCTCGGGACACTGGGACTCAGCCTTTTGTTCTCTCAGCCAAACAACCCAAGGCGACCCCACCTGTCCCTGAGCTCCGGGCAGTGCCCTTCTCAGGGCGGGGACGCAGCCTGTCTGTGGATCTCTGAAGATTTCAGTCCCAATGTGTGAAAAACACGGTCGCCTACTTCTCGACCACAATGATTTAAAAAAACAAATCAGTAAGTTGTTTGGACATTATCTTCGGTCACTGGAATAAATGTTTTATCTGAGGGCCTGGAGATGCAAACCACACGCTCTGCATCACTGCCAGCAGGGGGCGCTTGCCCACAAAGAGGGCCGGGCAGCATTCCCAGCTGACAGAGCCCTGCTCCCCACCTGGACGTCTTCCTAAGCAGAGCCTGGCTGCTCCCTCCAAAAATCACCGTATTACTTTGAGTATGCGTCTCCCCCGAAGCTGCCGACAGCCCTCACGTCCCCCAAGATCAGCCCTCCACTCGGTTCCTCATCCTCATTCCATTAAAGGGACGCTGGTAATTTGTTAACAGTGGAAAATTGAAATGCGGGGAGCATGAACTCCTAGGGAAATCGGGTTTTTGGGGATTCCTTCCGAGGGCGCAGGTAAACTTGGAAACCAGATTTTCAATCTCGGGGGATTTCACTGTTTCCTTCCCAGGTGGCTGAGACTCGGCGGGCACGGTGGGCTCAGGGCACACAACGTGAGCTGCCTGCTGGGGGGCGGGGGCGCGGGCAGGGGTGGGCTCAGCCCTGCCTCGGGCTCCAGGCTGGCCTGTCCTTGCCGTCCTTGCTCGGTCACAGAGGGAAAGAGGTCTCTAATCCTGACCACACCTGCGGTGGGGTGGAGGCGTGATCACGGCCGTCCCCCTCCCCCGCCCCCCCATTTCACCAGCCTGTTCCTAGGTGGGTCTTCCTACCTCTGAGGTCTTGCAGGCAAATCTGCCTTGAAACTAAATGAGGACTCTTTTATAAACCCTAAGTTAGGTCCTGGGTGAGTGATCTGATCTGGAAGGTAACGCCGCTTTTGTACGAAGAGTGAAACTCAAAGTTACAGTTCACAAAGTTACAGTTACAAAGGGCGGAAAGGCCAGAAGGATCCCTAAGCGTTTGCGAGTCAAATCTGTATGTAAGTAGAATGTGAACTCTTTCCATTCTCTTTAAAGTGGGAAACAGAAGCTTTGGGAACAAAACTGGGGAGTCAGAGACCCCTTCAGGGGTGACGTTGGCCCTACTGTTCACAGAGGAGGAGGCAGGCTCGGGCAGGGCGCGAGCGTGCCCACGAACACGGTCCGTCCCTGGGAGACCCCCGCCCCCGGGCAGGGAGATTCCAAGCGGGGAGCAGCTCCGTCTCCCTCCTTAGCCCCCTCTGACCTCCCCCTGCGGTTGCACGGCCTCTGACAGCTGGCAGACACACGGCGTCAGTGCACAAACCAGAGGCCAGTCACCCCACCGGGGCGCCCGCCGCTCCTGCCCCGCAGGGATTCTGTTCTGTGACTCCATCCCTGGGAAGAAGGAGCTTCTGGTCTGTGACACCGGTAAGGGCCCAGCACCAAGAAGGCGAGGATGTCACGGACACAGGGCTCAGGAGGTGGCCTCGGGCACGACCCTGCACACCGTCTGAACAAGGCACAGGAGCTGGGGCCACGCGGCCCGTGCCGGTTGCTTGTGAGGCCTCGGAGGCCGTGAGGTCTGGGCGCCCTCCCCCCGCCGCCGGTGGCTCCCTTCCTGCGGCGCCCCGAGGCCCTCCCCGGCCAGGCCCCCTGGCTTTGCCACCTGCCCGGCTCTCCCAGCTCCCGCAGACGGAGTCGATGTGAGACGAGAGGAGAGGGACACGCGTGCAAGAAGTCAACAAGACTCATCTTCTAGACACGTTTTAGGCGAAATTAAGGTGTTCAGAAAGTTAGGAAGAAATAAACAATATATTTTTGCTTAAAATAAGCAGCACGGGGCAGGGGTGGGGGAGAGAAAAGACTTTGGGAAGGTTGGCCACTGTCGCCCTCCAGCTTTCTGTACGACTTTTTGGGGCGCGTGCCCCAGAGCCTCCTCCCTGCCGGGGACCCCGGCCCGTCTCTCCCGAGTTCAGCCTGAAAACGAGACCAGCTCCGCGCCTGAGTTAAGCCCCTCGTGTCTCTAAGCCAAGTGTGTTATTTACCCTGAATAATTTCCTTTAACAAGTACTAAAAAGAGACAGTTTCTTAAAATGAATGAGTTATCGGCTTTTGGCTTGGAAATTGACTTCTCCCCGGAGGAGGCAGCAACACGGCGGGAGGACAGTGACAGTCCCAAGAGCCGGCCGCCCCCCGTGCGCCCCCTTCCTCCCCGGCCTCCTGGCCGCCGCTCTGCTGCCGGCTCCCGCACACCCAGCCACCGCGGGGTGAAATTCTGCGCGAGGATGCGGCACCTTTCTTCACCTTCTTCCCAGGTGAAGCCGGAGAGGGAGATGGAGAGAGGCGCGGGCACGGCCGGGCAGCAGACGCGCAGACAGAGCGCACCGCCGGGGGCTGGGGGGGCGGCGGTCCCCACGGCTCTGCAGGGGGCCCTGGGCTGTGATGCCTAAGTTCGTGTCCCCTGGCAATCGGGTGTTTTTACCTCTCCGCCCGGATTTTGTATCTCAGGACGAAATAGGCGATGAGGCGCAGGGAGATGAAGAAAATGCCCAGAACGATGAAGTCCAGGTAGAGCTTGGCGTCCTCCACGTCCAGCTCCCTCAGGATGGCCTCTGACTTCTGGAAGTGGCACGTCTCATCGATGCCACAGTGCAGGTCCTCTCGGTCCAGCCCGTAGATGGACAGGATGACCCCTTCAAATCCATACCTACGGAGGAAGGCGCCAGCCGTCAGCAAGGCCCTCTCCGAGCCCCTGCGTGCACCTCCATTTGCAGAGGGAAACGGGGCCCCCCTGTCCGTGATCCACAGAGCGGCCGCGCTCCCTCCCCGAGACCTGTCTTCACGCACCTGCTTCCCAGCCTCACAGCCGCCTCCCAAACATCCAACGGCTTGGCTGAGGTTTGCCCAATTTTTGTTTCCTCCAGAGCTTCTACCCACAAAAACAAATTCAACGAGTACTAGGTGTTTGTTCAGTGGGGGAAACGAATTGGAAGGCGTCCATAGCCTGATAGGACATATTTTTTCACAGTTCGATATCATAAGGGATCTGATAGCCTTCGAAGGACTAGAGAGCGTTTCAGTAAAACCCATCTCCCATTCCGGTCCAGCCCTACAGTGTCCGGACAAAAATTTTGTCCCTTCCCTCTGTCCTCTAGAGTTCCCGAGCCACCTGGGACCCCACACACACTACCTGACATAGGAGATGTAGGACATCCACTGCAGGTAAGCCGGGATCGTGTCGAAGCTGACGAAGAACCCCGAGAAGAGCAGGACAGGGATGGCCGTCACAGGTCCCACAAAGGTCGCCACCTGGGGGGACACACAGGGGACGTGCTCAGAGGCAGCAGGTGGGGATCCCGCCCGGTGTCCTCAGGTGTCCCCGAAGGTCCTATCCCGCATGTGTGGGGAGAGTCACCAGCAGCTGGGAAAGGGCCAGGGCTCCAGGCTGGACCCCCCAAAGCCATGGCGGCACTGGGGAGCCCCCCTCTTGCAGCCCGCAGCCTGTCCCCGCACAGGGAGGGGCTGGGGTGTCGGGCTCAGAGAGCAGCGGGCCCCGGCGGCGGGGGGCAAGGAGAGAGTCTCCCGCAGGGGGCAGGGACCAAGGAAGCGGACAACCGGGTGCTGCTGCCGTGTCCGAGAGAGGAAGGGGCAGCGAGCAGCACGCCCCGGCCCCTCATGGCAGGTGGGGGGGCCGAGCGCTCTCCGCGGCTGCCCGATGCGCACATCACTATGCCTGTCCACGGAGGAGGGGACCGCCCTGGAGGCTAAGCTGTCACTGGCAGGGGGCTCTGAAGGTGGGATCGGAGGGCCCATCACATGCAGCGGCAGGGAAGGACGTGTGCTGGAAGGCCAGGGGGGCATATGGTTCACCAGAGTGGTGGCTCTGTTTTGGGGGACAGGGCTGGCCTGAGGACTCTGAAACCACTGCAGTGCAGAAGCTTCCAAAGCACATGGGTTGGGCAGGCTGGGGGCGCGAGAAGCCCCAGGGCAGGGCAGGGGCACAGGCAGCCCTTGGGGGGCCAAGGGACTGAGGAGCGGATGCCCCAGAGGCAACAAAACGTAGGTGTTGAAAGCTTGGACTCGGAGCCGGCAGCATGACCCTGACCGGACCATGTTCCCTCTCTGGGCCTCAGTCTCCCCCACTATGAAATGGGAATAGCACCACCCTGGCAGTGGGAACAGCGCCTGGCAGGCACTGAAGCCACCCGCGGCACCTGCTGTGGTCAGTGTGCCAACCCTGACCAGCGGGCAGTGCGGTTCCTTCCCTGGGCACAGACCTGCCGAAGCCAATCTGGTGGGTGGTCGTGGCAGAAGGAGGAGGTGGCATTTTTAGGGAGGGGAGGGGCCCCAGCCGCACCGGCCCCCCTTCCTCCCTGGCTGCTTCCTGGGCCGGTACCTGCAGGGACGTGGAGGCGGCTCCGATGAGCAGACCCAGGGACTGTGCCACCAGCGACGTCATGGTGCCCAGCGCGGCGAACAGCACGAACCTCACGGCGTCGGACGGCTGCGACGTCATCCAGTACACGATGCTGCAGTAAGCCACGGGGAACATGATCTGCAAGCACAGGGCCCGTCAGCCCCGGGGACACGGGCGTCTGCCGCCCCTGCCGCAGGGAGGGACGAGACCCCTCGCCCTCCGCCAACACACCTGGAAAGGCACGTCGGCCATGGTCTTGGCTAGGTAGTAGGCCTTCAGGCTGTACCAGTAATTCAGGTGTTCCCGCAGAAACACTCCCATCTCCAGGGGAACTAGGAGACAGAAGGAGGGCAAAGGGGTCAGGCCGACCCAGCCCGTGAGCCGGGTCTCCGCGCAGGCGCGCTTGTGCAGAGCTGGGGACCGCGAGGCGCATCGGCAGCGCGCGCGCGCGCGCGTGAGGCCCTCGGAGGCGGGGTTAAGATGGACCGATGCACGGGCCTGGAAAAACCCCCGACAGTGTTTATAACCCAAAGGTCACCGGGTGGACAATCGAAGAGCCGAGAACATCTCCTCGGACAGTGAGCGTTATTGTAGTGATGGGCGCCAAGGATTTCCTGCTAAGCGCAACATGAACCAGCATGAGTCCTTCCGCGGGCAGGAACCCCCAGGCTGGTCTTGAGCGTTCAGGGCCATTTAGGGAGGCGACACTGCCGCAAAGTTTATGCTGGAGTGAACAAAGGGAACGTGCTTGGCAAATATCTAGATCCAAGTGGAAATCCATCTAGAATAGTGTTATTCACTCACAAACTTTGGCCATAGCAGGCTGGCGTCATGAGTGAATGGGGTAACAGTTAAGGAGTAAGATTTGAGGGGTTCCTGATTAGAAAACTTCTTAGAAATCTCTCTCTTGTCAGCCTCCACAGTGCTCACAGGTTCTCCATTAGTGATTAATTCCTTTGGCTTAAACATGGTATGTGTTTTCTTGTCTAAGAAAAAATATGATAGTCCCTGCCAACAAAGAAAATGATACTTCGAAAAACCAAGAAATTCTGTGTCAGAAGATTCAACCATGGGCCGAGCCTTGACTTGGGCCCCCCGTTGCTGGGGGGCGCGTAGGGTCAGGCACTCACACGTGAGGACGGTGGGCATGAGGGCCGCGAACATGAGGAACAGCATGGAGAAGAAGAGGAAGCCGGAGTTACTCAGGACCTTCTTGGCTTCGTTGCCGATCCCCAGGTACAGCAGGCCGATGAGGAGGCCGATTCCAATGTGAGATGTGATCCGCAGGTGCGTTAGGACCTGGGGGCAGACACAGTTGTCACCGACATGCGTGGGGGTCGGGTCAGGCAAAGACTGCGAGGCCGAGGCCTTTGGAGGCATCGGCGCCCGATTTCTCTTCCAGAGAAATAAGCCCCAACCCTAGACCAACTCACATTCACACACACAGACACACACACACATACAATAGAAGGTGGTCTGCCTTCAGAGGAGGGACCGGTGAAACCGTGCTAAGGGACAGAGAATGGACATGCCCGAGGCCGCTCCTCGGGGTGCTCTGGCCTGGGCAGCTGCAAGCCCCCCAGTGTTCAAAGCAGGTCCCAGAAGCCCCACTGGGCACTCAGCCCTCCTCGGAAGGAAGCCTGCCAGGATCTCCGCTAAGATGGGGGGAACGGGATCATGGGTCCCAGTCACTCGCCCCCTCCTGCCAGTGCCCCGTGCCCCCAGGGCCTCCTGGAGACAGGAGCCGCTCCCACTCGAGCTCGGCCAGAGGCAAGCGAGCACCAGAGAGGGTTCGTCACCTCCAGCGGGAACTTTGACAGGCTGCCCTTTGCCACGTTCCAGAAAAGGAGCTGGGTCTCCATTCTGGGTCCCAGGATGAGACACGTGGGGCGGGGCCCCCAGCCACTGCCGCCAACACGAGACACCAGCGTGACCCACGAGTTCACGGTCACAGCCACTGGGGAGTGTTTGCCACGGCAGCACCCCGGACGGAAAGCGGAGCTCAGCGGGGACGATCACACGGGAAAACGACCCTGCGGCTCCCTCTGCCCTGAGAGCGTGCTGGCCCACAGCCTCACCGAATCCCTCATGATACTGAGGAAAGTCCGCTTGAACAGGATGCAGAACTGCGTGAGGCAACTGGCCGAGAAGCTGTGGCAGCCCTCCATGGGGGCGGAGTCCTGCGGGGACACGGGGAGGGGGCACGTGAGCCGCCGGCCCGGTCGCAGCTCCCGCGGCTGAGCAGGGCCCCCGTGCGGCAGGGTGCAAGGCGCAGCCGTCCCGCAGGGGGCCTGGGGCTTTGCATTACCTTTCTCCACCCCTTCAATCGTTTTGCCTGCTTTACCTCTTCAGAGGGCCGGTGCCAAAGAAAAGGGTTCACCTCGGCATCCCCCCCGGGCTCTCTCCTGTGGTCGGAGTCACACATGCCCTCCCGGACGGCTCTCACCAGGCGGCCGTTTTGATCGCCGTATTCACCCGACGCGACTTCCATGACTGCGGGAGACACACACGGGTCAGCCTCAGCCCCCCCACCCCATCCCCGGGAAGGAGCCCCCTTGTCGCTAACGTCAGCTCGGGCCGTGGTCATTTTGCAACCACACGGCCAGGAGCCTCGTGGGAGTCCTTTTAATAGATTTTAGGGGTGCCGCGTGATAGGATGAGGCCATTCCACAACCCACACTTCGTCAGCTGTAAAACCCCCAGCAAGGCCAGGGATCACATCAGGACCCTAGGAATGTGAATTCAGAAGGTGATGCCAGGAGTCTGAGTGGTAATGAGCTCGGGCGTCTATTAACTTATTCACGCACCGATGTTGACTGACCTCGGGCATCCAAGCCCCAGGATTGGAGCCAAGGGATGAGCAGGAGGGGGCCTGCCTGTCCCTCCGGGGTCAGGGGGGAGTGATGGCCGTAGTGACAGTTCTTCAGGACCATGGAGAGCGGCCCAGAGCCACCAGCCTGCTTGGGACCCTCCGCCCCACCTCCCGATCCCCAGGGAGTGTGTTCTCCGCTGACCCCGGCTGTGGATCCCACAGCCTCTCCGTGGCCCCTGGAGAGGGGCTTCTCCACACCCCACGCGACTGCCTCTCCTTCCCGCCCCCCGACCTCTAACCTGCGGTCTCCCCTCCCCTCCCCTCCCTGGCATTCTTGCTGAAGCCCAGAGTCCCCAGCGTCAGTATTTTGGCCCTGCCCTCTGGCCACACCAGCTCCCTGCTCTCCCTGAGCCTGACCTGGGATGGCCAAACCCTCCTAGATGCTGCCATAAACCAGGACACATTCCCCCAGGAGGACGTCATCATCAGTGACGTCCCAAGAGCCCAGCCCCACCGGCTCACCTGCTCACCCCTGCCCACCCTGCCCCACCATGCTCCGAATGGCCGCTCTCCCCTCCCCTCCTGCCCGCTCTCCCGTCATGCAGAGGGAACAGCAGCTGCCAAAAGGAATCACTCTCCCTTCCTGAGACCTTCCCACAGTCCGGTGGGTGCCCGGTTTCCTACCCCCCAAGATCTTTTCCTCTTTGCAGGCCCTGGACCTCCCCGCTCTACCCCTACTCCGCGGCCTCTGTCCCCACCTGCCTTCTCTCTCTGGCAAAAGGGTGTGTGCCAGATCATCTGCCCCCTTCGCGACATGCCAAAGCCTCTCTTCAGGTGAGGCCCCCTCCCCCTCCACCCCTTCCTGTCCACTGTGTGCCTCCCTCTCCATCATGACCCACTTCTCAGAGGAGAGAGCCTGGCCCGGGAACTGTGTATCATGGAGCACAATTTGGGGAATGGTGTTGTAGAGATACGGAATCCCAGCAGTGCTGTGGCTGGGGGCTTGGGGGGAAAATCTCATGAGAACGGCTGACCCCCTCTCCCCACTCACGTCTACCTAGAACCTCAGAATGTAGCTTTATTTGGAAAACGCTCTTTGCAGATATAATTCGTTATGGATCTTGAGATGAAACCATCCTGGATTTAGGGTGGGCCCTGAGTCCCGTGACTGGTGTCCTTAGGAGAGGAGGAGAGGACCCCCAGAGGGAAAAAGTCACGTGAGGACCCAGGCAGAGACAGGGGTGGCCCAGTCTCCAGCCCAGGAACGCTGGAGTTCCCAGGAACTGGAAGAGCAGGAAGGACCCTCCGCTGGCTGCACGGCCCCGCCCTCACCTTGACTTCCAGCCCCAGGACTGCGGGAGGATGAGTTTCTGCCGATTTGGACCACCCAGCTCCTGGGGCGTCCTTGCAGCAGCCACAGGCAGGCAGAATGTGCTGGCCAAGCCTGGACCCCAGCTCAGGGGCTGAGGTGGAGGAACGGGACTGGGTGGGGGGGGTGTCAGGCACTTGGCCTCCTAGTACATGTGAAGCTTCAGGGAAAGGGAAGGCAAGAGGGATGCCGGGCCCCCTGGCTTGCAGAGCCAGGAGACTTGGTTTTGGAGAGGTGGCCTGGAGAGGCTGGGCGGCTTACTGATGGACGTGGGGGGCATGGTGTGGAGGAGGGGTGCTGGGCCCAGAGCCCGGGCGGGTGGGGGGAGGTGACGGCCAGCAGGAGCGGTGTCAACACCCTGGAGGGCAGGGCAGGGGAGAGCCCTGGGAGCCCCACCAGCAGCAGGGATGGGCTCCTGCGTCTCAAGGCCCGACACACGGCGTGCTTGGCTGCCAGCCTTGGGACCGTCGACCCAGGAGAAGGAGCTCAGAGCATCAGCTTGGTCTCTGGACTCTTGAGCATCACCTTTTTTGTTATGTTTGGTGGAAATTTAAACCTGCATTTTAATGACTCGGTTAATCAATGTGAAAGAGTCATTTTTTAAAATTTTAAACGGTATTTATTTTCAGAAATACCTTCCTTTAAACCAGAAACCTAACACAGCAAAACATTAGGAAAAATGGCTCCAAACGACAGTGTCCTTGTTCTAGTTCCCAGATATCTTCTCTGGAGGAAGGAAAATCTCCTATCTGTTCTTAAAAGCTCCACCACAGGACGGCAGTTGAGCCGTGCGTGGAGTATTCAAGGAATTCCAGATCTGGGGGCTTTGGGTAAAAGTAGAAACCCATTGAAGGTAGAAAGAGCCCCTTTCTTTCCCCCCAGCTGGTCACGGTTCTACTTACCAAAATCAGCTGGGTTGTGATAGGTTGGGCAGTTCAGACCTAAATCTCTCAAGTATGGTACAAGATTAGAGACTTTTCCCCGGTACACACATTGTCCTTGACTGAGAACGTAAAGCTAGAAAAAAGTAAGGAGAGGGGAAATATCAACCTTGTTCTCCTTTGTAAAGCAGCAGGAGCTGCCGGTCCACCCACCCCTCCATCTAGCACCCATTCAACCTTCCATCTACTCATCCGTCCGTCCTCCCATTCAACCTTCCATCTACCCATCCGTCCTCCCATTCAACCTTCCATCTATCCATCCATCCGTCCTCCCATTCAGCCTTCCATCTACCCATCCATCCG
>CM053603.1:181964572-181987569 GCA_028646535.1 Procyon lotor
GTCCCCCATCTGACCTCTGTCCCCCATCCCCCCCTGTGTCCCCCCATCTGGCCTCTGTCCCCCCATCACATCTCTCCTCTGATGTGTGTGGTTCCATTTAGAGCCCAGCCGGGTGGCCCAGGACGTGTCCCCATCTCAGGGCCCTTCTGCCCTGGAAGGAGACCGAGACACAGGGGTTGGGAAGTGCAGGTCTTTGGGAGGACACTTCCCGCTGAGCACATGAAGGTTCTGCCTACTCACTGTGTGCGTGTCCTTCCTGGGCCTCAATTTCTCTTCTGTAACCTGGATTGTTCTGAGGACCAAATGGGCCAGCATGGGTCGAGTGCTTGGCCAGGGGTGGCCCCCGGGGAGGTCTCTGATGGCTTCTGCTGTCCCCTCTCCTCCCGCATCGGCCACTTTAGGGGAGTGTGTGGTCCAGATGTGATGCAACAGGCCAGGCCCGCTTTTGGGGAGCTCGCCACAGACCACATGCCGGCCACGTCCAGGAGTGGCCTCCTCCACCACTGGGGTGTGGTGACGTGGCCCTGCCCTGGGGGGTGCCCTGAATTCCCAGCAGAGGCCCTCATGCTGGTACTGCCCTCTCTCTGACACAGGCGATGGCTCCCCTGTCCTCAACCATGCGGCCGTGCCTTTAATCTCCAACAAGATCTGCAACCACAGAGACGTGTACGGCGGCATCATCGCACCCTCCATGCTCTGTGCCGGCTACCTGAAGGGCGGCGTGGACAGCTGTCAGGTGGGTGCCCCTGAGGACCTCCGGGGGCCACAGTGGCGGGGTGGGGGGCTCTGGACAGTGACCCAGCCCGTGGGACAGGCCACGGCCAGCGTTTCCCGGTGACCAACTGAAAAGCAAATTTACAGGGTGTGGGGAAGACGTTTGCTCAAGATAACACTCCCTTCCCTGGTTGCCAGCCCAGTGTACCCGGCGCTCCCCTTCTGCCTGGGTGCTGGCGGCAGGAAGGGACCTCCAGGGTGCTCCCCGCCCCCGCCCTGGTTCCCAGCGTTCGCAGGGGGCAGCGGGGGCTGCAGGCGGGTGGGAACTGGCCAGTCTGGCCTCCAGAGCCTCAGTGAGCACAACTCCAACACCGCGGGGGGCCAGCCCGGCCAGGAAGACCCTCCCTCTAGAGCGTTCCCGGGGCCGTGTCCGGCTGCCTGGACCTTCACGGTGTCAGCGCCTCTAGAGTCTGGCAGGGACACAACTGGGGGAGACCATCCCTGAGGGGCCAAGGTCCCCTCTGTTGGGGTTTCTAGTGAGTCCTTGGCGATGGGGGTGTGAGTGCAGAGCCAGGCCAGCGCCCAGGTGTGTGATAGGAAGGGGGGTCCTGGCACGGAGAGAAGGCACACCCCCCACGGGCCTCCTTCCTCACCACCCAGGGAGACAGCGGGGGGCCGCTGGTGTGTCAGGAGCGGAGGGTGTGGAAGCTGGTGGGAGCCACGAGCTTCGGCATCGGTTGTGCCGACGCGAACAAGCCCGGCGTCTACACACGCATCACCTCCTTCCTGGACTGGATTCACGAGCAGATGGAGGTGGGCACACGCCGGTCCCGTCCCTGGCCTCCAGCCTCCTGTGCTGTGGCCCCGGGGCTGCCCGGGTTGGCGCAGCGAGCAGGGCCCTGTGGCCTCTGGGTGTCGGGCGTGAGCACGGCGGGTCCCACGGGCGAGGCCGCGGGGGACGGGTGGGCCTGGAGGACGCGAGCACCACGGCGGCCACGGCAGGGACTGAAGGACGAACATCCTCCACCAGGCGGGGAGTGGGCTGGCCGAGGAGGAGCCCTGGGGTGGGGGCGAGTGCGGTGGGCCTGTGGGCGTGAGTCAAGGGCCGACAAGGTGCAGACAGTGGGTGAGGGTCTGAGCTGCAGGCCCCCAGCACCCACTGAAGAATCTCGAGCTGGCTGAGAGCCGGGGATGCACGGGACAGTCTCCGATCTCGGGGGGCCTGGGCGGCTCTGGGCCTTGGGGGAGCCTCCCTGAAGGCAGGGTGCTGCAGCAGGGACACAGGGCAGGGAGGCCGGCTCCCAGGCCCCGGGCGGGCAGGAGAAGGGAGACAGGCAGACACGGGGGCGGCCTCCCCGGGGGGCGCAGCCCGGAGGGGCGGGGGGCCTGGCCACCCAGGAGGCCTCAGTAGCACAGCCTTCTCCCTTGGGGACCCCAGCAAATATTTGCTGACTTGCTCTCTGACGCTGAGCCCACATCACGCCTTGGACTCATTTCAAAGAACTTGGGTTTGGCCCTTTGTTTTTAAAATGAAAGGCCAAATATACGCAACATGACGTGGACCATTTTCAAGGGGACAGTCCGGGGGCCTCCCAGCTGCAGGGTGCTGTGGAGCCCGCACCTCCGGCCCTGACGTCCCTCATCAAGCAGTCACCCCCCCGCCCCCGCCCGCAGCAGTAATCTGCTTCTGTCCCTCCATCAAGACCTTTTAAAAAGACAACTGGCTACGGAAGACAGCAAGTGCCTCGTTACTTTCCGCTTCCTCGTCAGGGTTGCCCCTGTCCCTGCGGGGGCCTGGTGTGACTTCCCGTCCTCACTGTGCCACCGTACTGTTCGCCCTCTGTGGGTTCAGAGAGTTCCTACACACCCCCGACCCCCGCGTCCCCCAGGGCCGGCTCCCGGCAAAGCAATGCTAGAAGACAGGCCTTTTCCAGAAACGCCTGCTGGCTCCCCCTTCATGACCCTGCACGCTGGCCCAGGGAGCATCCCTGAGGGACACGTAACGCTCTTAAGCACAAAATTTGGCCCAAACCCGTCAATCTCTTTGGAAGCAGGAGAAGAGACATTTTGCAAGAGCAGCCCCGCCTGGGGCCTCAGCGGCCTTGATGGCCGGTTAGCAGGACCCCAGGGTGCAGGTGGCCGTGGGAGTGCGGGGGACAGAGGGCGGGAAAGGGGGAGTCACCCGCTCCCTCCACGCGGCCCCGCTCAGGGACCGACCGTCCTCGTGACCAAGCCAGTCGTCATGGAGGTGACGCTGGAGGCAGGTGCACACGGACGACTCGCAGGTTTCTGCAGAGGGTCCGATCAGGGGATGTGGGGTGAGGGCCCTGTGATTCTGATGCACGGGGTCTTCGAGGGAAGACACTTTGGGGAAACACCGGTGGGGGCCCTGTGGCTCCCTGGGAGGGCTGCCAGCCCCCCACACCCAGATCCGGGCTCCCCCTGCCCTGGGAGCACATTCACGAGTGATGGATGGATGGTGGCTGGGTGGCCTCCTGGAGCCCTGAGACGTTGGGTCCCTGGGGGCCCGTGTGACAGTCGCCCCTGAGACGTCGGGTCCCTGGGGGCCCGTGTGACAGTCGCCCCTGAGACGTCGGGTCCCTGGGGGCCCGTGTGACAGTCGCCCCTGAGACGTCGGGTCCCTGGGGGCCCGTGTGAGAGTCGCCGTTTAGCACGTGTCTCAGATGTCCCTTCCCATGGGAGCTTTTCCAGAGGTCTGCAGTTTTGGTTGTTCCTTTGACGACTCCCACGCGCGTCCAAGGGCCCACACGGGCCGGGGGACGTTGGCCCGGTCATCGGCTGCTGGTGTGCCCCCACTGTGCTCTACACGGGGCCGTAAAACAAGCCTGCTCTGACTCAGAGCGGGACTCAGGACCTCGGTGCGCGGCCGGAAGGGCCACGTGGCGACAGGGGAAAGCACTCCCCCCCCCAGCCAGGCCCCCTCCAGCAGAAGCCAGCTGTGTCCCCACGCACGGGGACCCACCCACGCTCACTCGGGGCCACACGCGGGGGCCCGCTCACTCCGCCTCAGCGTGGCGGGCCGGCCTAAAGTGCAAAAGAAGGTGATGGCTGTGTTTTCCTTTCCAGAGGGACCTGAAAACCTGAACAGAAGGGGACAGGACTTCTGTGACCTCCTGCCGTGATGGCCACACCCCGCCCTTCACACGTCCCTGGGCGGAAACCCCAACAGGAGAAGGGAGCCTTCAGTGCTCTTCTTTCTGGCGGCAGCCGCAGAGCCAGAAGAAGGAGCACCTTTCTGTCCCCGTCCATCCGTCCGTCCCCTCCCCTCCACCCCATCTAAAACGAACTGCTTCCGGCCCCTCCGTGAGCTGTGGGGACCTTGGGTTACGTGACCTGATGCTCCTTTGTGACGTCTGCTGAGAACAGAAGCGGGAACGTCTTTGTGCTGTGACCTTGTCCCACGCGTCCATTCGATTTTCTCTGCCCCCCACCCCCCAGCCCTGGGCACAGGCAAATCCCACACCAACAACAGTGTCCTCAGTAAGGACACGCCGCCCAGAGCCGCACGCGGAGGAGGGGGTACGATGTCCCTGTCTGCAAAGTCTTTATCCCTCGGCGCTGGAAGCAACCAGAACTTGCTGCCTCCAGGCTCCCTTTTTGCACGTGGGAACTTCATCTACAAGGGATTAGTTGCACGGTTTATCTCTGTTCTCTCTCTGCAGCGTTTGGAGCTGGGTGCTTTATTTGTCTCTTGTTTCCAAAGGGCGTGGGCTCCCGTAACGCATCCGTCCGTCCGTGAGAGCTTGTCTAACGAATCCTGACCGCTCATGTCACTGGAATCCTGAGCTTACCTAGAGAGCCTGCATTACCTTGATCTCTATATATGATGTCGGCTTTGCATTTCTCTGTTGGAACAGGTTTCTCTCTCTTTCTTCCTTTCAAGATTTTATGTATTTATTTAAAAGAGAGGGAGACAGCGAGAGTATGAACGGGGGGAGAGGCAGGGCAGAGGGAGGAGCAGGGACCCCCGATACGGGACTCGATCCCAGGACCCCAGGATCATGACCTGAGCTGGAGGCGGATGGAGCCCCCCAGGCGCCCCCTGGAGCAGGTTTCTCAGCAGATTGGAGTTATAGCAAAAGGCTCAGAAACAGAGTAAGATGCGAAGGTAGTGGAATAAGACTGGGCCACCTAAGCCCACACAGGGGCTGCCGAAGGTCAGGTGCACAGTCACATGTCATCAAGAGGCCAGGGGCTTCCCTGCGTCTCTGCACGGCCCTGTTCCCTCCCACGCACCTGTGGCATTGGAGAGCCCCCCTCCTGCTTACCCACGCCCCCTCTGCGGCCCCCAGACACACACAAGTAACAGGGGAGAGGTGCTTGTATGCAATCACTGAATACGTTACCTCCTAGGACTCTGCTGCTCTGCCTTGAGGCGGCTGTGGGACAGAGAGTGGGTTTCAGAGAGCCAGCAGGTGCGTGGGCAGGGAGAGGCTGCAGGGAGCCTCCCGGCGTGTCGGAGACGGGGGTGCACAGGGAGAGAGGGAGCGCCGAGGCCGACTGGCTGGCTACTCAGCAATCACCTTAATTATTATTGAATTTTCTTAGGAAATATTTGCCGTCTTACAATCTTTCGAAAGGTCCTGAGTAATGCTAACGGCGGGCAATTAGTCAGCGTGGACCATGTGCCTGGCACGGCTCTGCTGCACTTCCCGTGTGCACTGTTTTGTTGTCACAATGACCCTCTGGGACAGGAACGCTCTCTCGTCCCTTCCCACAGATAAGGACACGGGCGTGAGCGGGACTGATGCTCCCAAGCCCACGGGTCAGGCCAGCGGGCTGTTCGGGGTCTGTGCCAGGTGCATCGTATCAGCGGGAATCAATGTAATTAATGCATTGTTGGCATTTGAGTCTAAAGAGACTTGGCCTCGCCCGTTCGAACCCATTGAAGACACATCAGTCATTCAAAGTCATGGTCGACTGCTCCCTCTCGACAAACAACAAGCATTGGAGACTAAGGGAGGCCTTCGCCGGCTCCAGCACAGGTTTGTGGGTGGAGCTCTTTGCCATTTGGTTGCTTTCTTCTGTGGCCACAGCTTCGCCTCCACGTGATGCCCGACAGCCGGGCTAGAGCAGGGGTCAGGGGAGAAAGTCCTGGGTGGGCGCTGCCAACCCATAGCCTGAGCGCCAGCCTGAGAACACGCCATGGGCGACGGGGCAGGTGGGCTGCGGCCCCCGGCGGCTTGGCCCACAGGAGCAAGCCCGGGGCAGGCACGTCGTGGGTCCGTGAGTGAGGCGAGCCCTCACCTGCACCCCGACATCCAGGACAGTGCCATGGGGATGGCTCCTTCCGCAAGACCTGATGATATTCAGAACATCTCAAAAAATGGTGTGTTCTAAGCCGGTCAACAACCTAAATGCCCAGCTGAAATTGTGAACGCCTGTCTCCCTCTTGGAAGAGGAGGGGTTCCAGCTCCCAGAAGTCTGATTTCTCCATCTCGCTCATGGAGAATCTGCGCGCAGTGGTGCAGGAAGCCCAGGGGAGGGTGGGTGTGCGAACGTTTCCCGAGTCACAGGGACCAGTGGGGACCCAACGCTGGTCAAGGAAGTTCCGGGTACGGATGCCGTTGCCAGGGCCTCTGTGCCCAAGGGCTGGCTTGGGGGCAGGATGCTCAGAAGGGCAAGCCCGGGGCCGGCACGCGTGTGTGAGGACCACGCCCTCCAGATGGGCAGAGGCAGAGTCCTGGGGGGCCCTGACCGTGGGGGGGCACAGGATCTCCCCAGCGACCCAGAGTTAGAGTAACGACCAACAAGAACAGACTTTCTGCCGTGTGATCTTAAACCCGGGCCTCAAATCAATCCCTTTAGACAAATCTATGCATTGGGCCACCTTCCCCCCACCCCCTACCTCAATGAGGGAAAGAGTGACTCTCACTCAGCGATCCGCCATCGTGATGGCAATGGCTCGGGGTGTGACGTCCCCTGTGTCTACACGGGCGGCCGGCCGAGCTCGAAGCTAGATCCCCGGCTGACTCGACGGCCTGTGAGCCACTTCCGGGGACACCTGTGTTCCCGTCACTTGCCCCTTCTGGGGTGCTACATGCTCGGGATTGTCCCCCCAATTCACGGGCCCACAGAGAGGTCATTCTTCGGGCTCCCATGATGCGTGGTGGATGCGTGCGTGCACGTGCGTGTGTTTGTGTGTGATTACACAGCTACGGGGACACTTACATGGCAGGGAAATCACTTGTTTCTGAGCCCGTCTCTTTCCAAGCGGAGGGCTCTCTGGGGGCAGGGTCGTCTGTCCCCGGGGCGTGCCTGGCACCCCCACCCAAGCATCACAAACACAGTCTGCACAAACCCAAGTGCCCCACCTGACTGGGCTTCATTGGGACCCCCGTTCCACGAACCAGCACCGCCCCGGCTTGCGAGGAGGTGAAAACAGCATTCATACTCTAAAATGGTGATGCATTTAAAAATTTCTCATTCCTTCCCTTAAAAAGTGTAAACACAACTACTGGGTGTGTGAAAATCGCAACCTGCAATATCGCCGTTTCTATCTTGTGCTCCACTCCACCGCCGAGGGACCAACATCACAACAACTACGTCTCCAAGTCTTGTTCCTGGAAACAAGGTCGAAGGGATGTCCTTAAGGGATGAGACGTTACAAGATGGAGGGTTCTCATCAAAAATGAGAAAACGATAGTGCTGGTCTTTAAATTCCCCCACTAAGCACCAGGAGCAGGTTTTTGGAGTGGGGGGGGGGGTCTGACACACTTTCCTACGGGGTGTTTTTGACTTTTGCCCTTCTTGCACGTTACGTGCACACTGAGGTCCACCCTCCCTGCTTCCCCTGCCGAGGTGCGAGGCACGAGGACGGTCCGCGGTCCCCCTGAGCACCGGCCGAGCCGCCCGCCGCCCCCCACCCCCCACGGGGCCCCTGCCCAGCTCGTCCCCCGAAGGTGCCCACCATGCTACACCATGACTTGTACAATAATAAGGGTCCCTAACACAGAATTCAGACTTCATGCCCACTTCCCGGAGGCACCAGAGGGAAAAGCAAGGAAAGGGGAAGGGACCGAAGCCAGGTACGGTGTCTGGGTCCAGGTGGCAGATGGTTTGTTACCCCTCTCAGCCTGGGAGAGCCTTCTTTGAGGGAGACCTGGGAACTTCCCAGACCTGGTGGCCGTGTGGGTCTCGGCAAGGCAGCCCTCCCACTCACTCCTCCCGGTTGCTGGAAAATTCCAGAATTGTTCCCAGGCCCTGGGACAGCTGCCTCCTGGCCTGACGTCGGTGACACGTCTCCCCCACCTCCTGGCATGTCAGAGGGCTGCTTGCTGCCAGACCAGAGCCAGGGCTGTGTCCTGCGACCCCACTGTGACACAGAGCCGGCCCGGGGTGTGTGGGGGGGGCGCTGTGCGGGCCACCAGGCTGGGTCCCAGAGCAGGAACCCGTCTCATCCCCTGCGGGAGTCAGGCCTGGGGCCGTGAACTGTGGGAGCCCTTCCGCGGCCCCCGTGCGGCCCCAGGCTCAGGCAGAGCCCCTGCGGGGTCCCCTGTCGTGCCCTGGTGGGGGCCGGGCTGGGGCCTCAGTTGGTCCATCCTGGCATCCTCCCACGCCCCCGGGAGAGGCGCCAAGGCCGAGCCCTCAGAGGGCGGTTGAGGAAAATCACCTTCAAAACGGCCTCTTCAAGTTTTATTTGGTTTATGTGGTCCCCAAAACTACGATTTCACAAACATTCCTATTGGACAACTACCTTTATAATTGAAGTTTTTATTGAGATGACGCTAGAGTCGCGTACAGTCACAGGAACAGTATGGAGAGGGGCCTCCTGGGAACGTCGGTGTTCCCCGAGGAGAACGGTCTGCCGGACTGCAGCCCGGCGGCTCTGCAGGGGATCGACAGCAATACGGTCCACTGGTCTCTCACCCAGATTTCTTCAGTCGCATGTGTGCCCTGTGTGTGTGTGTGGTGCGTGTGTGTATAAGCATGTATATGCGTACTGTGTGTGTACAAGTGTGTATGTGTGTGTGGGGTGTGTGTGAGCACGTATAGTGTGTGGTGTGTATATGTATGTGGTGTGGTGTGTGTAAGTGTGTGCGTGTGTGTGCTGGGTCTGTCTTACCCTACGTCTGTGTGGTGTGTGTGTAACTGCACGTGTGTGTGCACCTCGCTGTGTACCGTGTGCAGAGCCTGTGGGGGTTTGTGTGCCCACCACACTGAGCGCTCCGTGGCCTCAAAGATCCACTGTTACCCTTTCAAGACCGCACCGCACTCCCTCAGGAACCCACCACCCTCCCCCTAGTTCTGGGTCCAGGCAGACCCTGATCTGGTCTCCCCTGGAAGCCGTCAGCTCACAGATGCCGCGTCATGGAAACCTACGGTCTGTGTTTCTCCTGGGGGGCTGGTTGAGACCCTCCATGCACAGTGAAGCTGTGCTGCTCTTTCCCGCCATTTTACAGCCGCACCAGAAATGGGGACGATGCCAGGTTTCCAACCGTTGTCCATGTCTGGTGCTGTCGCAGCTTCTCATTTCAGCCCCTCCGATAGGTGAGTAGTGATACTTCCCCATGGTTTTAATCTGCGTTTCCCTAATGGCCAAGGAGGCTGAAGGTCTGCGCCTGTGTTCATATCCATCCACACATCCTCTTGGAGGAATGTCTGTTCATGCGTTTTGCCCATTTTCTAATAGGATTGTCTTACTCTGTTGAGTTTTGAGAGTTCTTTATATATTTTGGAAAGAAGCCCTTGGTTGCAAGTGTATTCTCCCACTGGGGCATTCACCCAGCAAAAGTTAATTTTAGTAAGGTCTAGTTTATCAGTTTTTCTCTCATGTGTAGTATCCACGGTGCCAAGCTGAAGAACTCCTAGGCTAGTCCAAGGTCCCAAAGATCTTTATGTTTTTTTCCTAAAACATTTATAGTTTTATGTTTTACATTTAATTCCAGGATGAATTTTGAGTTAACTTGTGTGTGAGGATGTGAGGTTTGGGTCTAGCTTCATTTTTTCCCCCCTGTGGACATCCAATTATTCCAGCACCATTTATTGAAAGGGCTGTCTTTTCTCCTTTGAATTGCTTTTACCCCTTTGCCAAAAATCAGTTGGGCATAATCATGTGAGTCTCTTTCCGGGGTCTCCATTCTGTTTTGTGCTCCCTGTGTCCATCCGTCTGGCAACATCACACTGTCTTGATCACTGTAACTACATGGTAAGACTTATTATCAGGTAAAGTGATTCCTCTCCCTTTTTTGTTATTTTTCAAGATCATTTTAACTATACTAGGACTTGTGTCTTTCCATACAAATTGTATTTATTTTGTTTGTCTTTGTTTTAGTTAATATACAGTGTAATATTGGTTTCAGGAGTAGAATATAGTGATTCATCACTTACATAGAGTGCCCAGTGCTCAACACAAATGCCCTCCTTAATACCCATCATCTATCTAACCCATTCCCTACCCACCTCTGTCCATCAACCCTCAGTTTGTTCTCTATTGTTATGAGTCTTTTATGGGTTGTTTCTCTCTTTCTCTCCCCCATCATCTGTTTTGTTTCTTAAATTCCACATATAAGTGAAATCATGGGGTACTTGTCTTTCTCTGACTGACTTATTTCTCTTAGCGTAGTATACTGTAGGGCCATCCATGTTGTTGCAAATGGCAAGATTTCACTCTTTTTGATGGCTGAGTAGTATTCCATCATATATATATGCCACATCTTCTTTATCCATTCATCAATTGATGGACACTGGGCTCTCTCCATAGTTTGACTATTGTGGATAATACTGCTATAAACATCAGGATGCAGGTGGCCCTTCAAATATGTATTTTGGTATACTCTGAGTAAATACCTAGTAATGCAATTGCTAGGTTGTAGGGTAGTCCTATTTTGATTTTGATATGGATTTTGATATGGAATGCATAAATATACAGATCATTTGGGGGAGAATTGACATCCTTAACTATGTTGAGTCTTTCAATCTATGAACCTAGGTATCTATTTATTAGATCTTTGATTTCTGCCCATTTTTTGATGCGATTATCTGTTTTTTGATTGTTGAGTTTCAGGAGTTCTTTGAGTTTGAGTTCTTTACAGATCTTGGATATCAGCCCTTCGTCTGTAGTGTCATTTGTGAATATCTTCTCACATTCCATGGGTTGTCTGTTTGTTTTGTTAACTGTTTCCTTTGCTGTGCAGAAGCTTTTTATCTTGATGAAGTCCCAAAAGTTCATTTTTGCTTTGGTTTCCTTTGTCTTTGGAGACATGTCCTGAAAGAAGTTGCTGATGTTGAAGAGGTTACTGCCTGTGTTCTCCTCTAAGATTCTTCAATTCTTCTTTCAATAAATTACTTATATAATATATAAGTACATATATAAAATATACTGCCTGTGTTCTCCTCTAAGATTTTGATAGACTCCTGCCTCACGTTGAGGTCTTTTATCCATTTCGAGTTTATCTTCGTGTATGGTGTAAGAGAATGGTCAAGTTTCATTCTTCTACATAGAGCTGTCCAATTTTCCCAGCACCATTTATTGAAGAGACTGTCTTTTTTTCCACTGGATATTTTTTCCTGCTTTGTTGAAGATTATTTGACCATAGAGTTGCGGGTCCATATCTGGGCTCTCTATTCTGTTCCGCTGGTCTATGTGTCTGTTTTTGTGCCAGTACCATACTGTCTTGGTGATCACAGCTTTGTAGTAGAGCTTGAAATCAAGCAACGTAATGCCCCCAGCTTTGTTTTTCTTTTTCAACATTTCCTTAGCAATTCAGGGTCTTTTCTGGTTCCATACAAATTTTAGGATTGTTTGTTCTAGCACTTTGAAAAGTGCTGGTGGAATTTTGATCGGGATGGCATTGAAAGTATAGGTTGCTCTGGACAGTATAGCCATTTTAACAATGTTTATTCTTCTGATCCATGAGCATGGAATGCTTTTGCACCTTTGAAACAAACTGTGGGTTTTGGAAGGGGAGGGTGGGAGGTTGGATGAGCCTGGTGGTGGGTATTGAGGAGGGCATGTATTGCATGGAGCACTGGGTGTGGTACATAAACAATGAATCTTGGAACACTGTAAAAATAAAATAAAAAAAAATAGAAAAAAAAGAGACCTTTGATTTCTTTCATCCAGCACACAGATCCTCAATATATTAAGTATATACCTAAGTAGCCCATTTTTGAGTGATTGTAAATAGTATTGTGTTTTTAGTTTTAGTCTCTGTTTACTGATAGAATATAGAAATATAATTGATTTTTGTGGCTGATCTTGTATCTCATGACTTTGCTGAAGTCTTTTATCATGTCTAAGAGTATAGTTTGTGAAAAAAAAAAAAGTATGGTTTGTGTGTGCATGAGTGTGTGTAGATTCCTTGGAATTTTATTCCTAGGGGGTCATGCCATCTGCAAACAGATAGTTTCTTTTCTTCTCTTCTCATTTGTATGCAATTTATTTCTTTTTCTTCCCTATTTCAGTGACTAGAACGTCTAGGACCATGTTGAATAAGAGTGGTGAAAGTCGACAACCTTGTCTTGTTCCCAGTCAAAGGGGAAAGCATTCAGTCTTTATTTTAAGTATGACATCAGCTGTAAGTGTTTTATAGTTGCTTTTTCTTCTAGATGAGGTAATTCCCCATAATTACTAACTTACTAAGAGTTTTTGTCATGAATGGCTATTGGATTTTGTCAAATATTTTTTTCCACATCAGTTATTATAATCATACGATTTTTCTTCCTTAGCTTGTTGTTAGGATGGATTACACAGATCATTTTCTAATGTTGAATCAGCCTCACTTGGCTGGAATACACCCTATTGGATCATGGTATGTAATTCTTTCTTCTATATTGCTGAATCAGGTTTGCTACTATTTCACTCAGGAATTTTGCACCTAAGTTCAAGAGAGATATTGGTCTATAGTGTGTGTGTGTGTGTGTGTGTGTGTTTACGTCTACGCTGTCCTTGGCTTTGATGTCAGGGTAATACTGGCCTCATAAAATGAGTTGAAAAATGTTTAATCCTCTTTCATTTTCTGGAAAAGATTGTGTAAGTTGACATTAAATTCTTCTTTTAAAACTAGATGGAAATTTCTTTTTATTTTTTTTTGGAAATTTTATTTCATTTTATTTTTTGTTTTTATCAATTCCTTATTTAGGTAACAAGTCGGTTATGTTCACTGCATTGTATGAAACATCACACTATCATACTGGAAAGGTACTATCAGTCAGGGTTGGATCAGAGTGGCCAGTGTGACCAATAAACAATTTTGCATTCTTCATTCCCTATGTTTGTACAACCCCCCAAACCCAATAAACGGACAGATAGCTTTTAACGTCATCAGGGAAAGCATTTTAACTTACAAGGCTAAAATCTAAAGAATAAATAAAATATACTGTGGCAATAATTCCTTTTACACCAAGAATCAGGTGCACAGTGAATCGAATGATCAGCAAAGCTGTCTGCATTCAAATGTGTGGCTCTCCAGAAACCATTCAGGAAAATGTTACAGAAAATATAATGAATCCCATTTCACACAGGATCAGATGATGACTCATTTTAACTACACACAAGGGCAATTGCATCCCACTAAAACGCAATTTAAACGTGTAGGAAAATGTTTACAAAGCATCCACAACATGTAAATGATGTACAAATGGATACATTCATTGCTTCTCCTACCCCAATAGCTTCTTTTCAATAAATATTTTACTCTTCCTGTTCAGTATTACTTGGATTTACTACATTCAAAACTCAGAAAGAATTCAAGAACTCAAGATTATTGTAAAAATAGAATTAAAATAATAATCTTTAAGTACCTTGTGTGACAGGCACTCTGTACTGTGCCCAAAGTTATAAAATGAAAGGTTACCGAACCCATGAAGCTATCTCTGTAATAATTCCTTAGATCTAAAATAGATAATTTTAAATGTACCTATAGGCATTTCAATGTGATATCCTGAGCTTTTACAATAATGTAAGCAATTAAAAATTATACTAAAGCGCACACAAAACTTGTATCTTAAAAGCTGAAAAATCAAAACTATAGAAACTCACATATAAAACAAAAATCACAATTTACATTATAAAGGCAAATCTCATCACTTAAAACAATTTGCAGCAGTGAGATGGCAAAGCAAATTATAAATAGCCATAAATTAATCCACTTGGTTTCAAAAGATTTTCTAGTGAGAGTTGAAGGATGTGGTGGGTACATGCATAAAACTTGTAAGGATTTATAATATTATTGCCAAACACACTTCATCTTGAAAAGCAGGCAGTGTTATAATTTTGGAGCTTTTAAATGATGAATTCAAGTTCTCTGATGTCTATGCGGCTGTTCCAATTGTCTGTTCCATCTTAGTTGAATTTAGTAGTATGTGGCTTTTGAGAAATTAGTCCATTCCTCTAAGTATTCACATTTATGAGCATAAAGTTTCTCATCGTGCTCCATTATTATCCTTTAGACATTTGTAGGGTCTGTAGTTAGAGCTGTTTCATTTCCGAGGTTACTTATGCCTTCCTGCTTTTAATTGTCACTTTCACTATAAGTTTTTCCGTTTCATAGATTTTTCTCAAAGAACTAGCTTGTTTCATTGATTTCTGCACTTATTGCCTCCTTTCTCATTGCTTTGGATTTCTCTGGCTCTAACTTTTCTAGTTGTTTGAGTTGGGAGCTCAAGTTCTCGCTTTGAGAACTTTTCTCATTTCTGATATAAGTTAATGCAACAGATCTCCCCCCAAGCACCGCCTTAGCCGAGTCCCACACATTTTGATGTGTCATGTGTTCATTTTCTTCCTGTTCTATGTACTTTTAAATTTCTTTGGAAACTTCCTTGTTGACCTGTGGATTACTTAGTAGCGTGTGATTTCTGTGATTTCACTTCTATGTGTTTAGGGATTTTCTTGTCTGCTGTTGATTTCTCATGATTCCCTTGTGGTCAGAGAACATATCCTCTGCGGCTTAAAAAAAAAATTCATTTAGATTTGTTGGGATTTATTTTATGGGCCAGTCTATGGTCTGTCTTGGTGGAGGTACATGGACCCTTCGAAAACAGTGTGCCCTCTGCTATTGTTGGGTGGCACGTCCCATAGATACCAGCCGGTCCTGTCACTGGGGTGTGGACCCGATCCCCCATCTCCGCTGATTCCCTAATAGTTGTATCAGTCGCTGGGAAGGGGTCTCTGGGTCCCCGATGGTAATCTATTTCTCCATTCAGCTCTATCGGTTGTGGCTTCATCTACTGAGGCTCTGTTTCTGGGTAAGAACTAATACGTTTGAAATTTTAAAATGCCAAATTATGTTTCAGAGCTACATAATTGCCATAAAAATGTGGAGAGTACACACACCACAGTTTTTACCCTGAACCTGTCAGCTTCCTCATCACGCCGCGCCGACTCCGGAAGGAAAGGTCCGTGGGTCTCAGAAGCCGACGTTCCTCTTCGACATGGTTTTGAAATCCCTTTTTATCATGTCCTTACGTGGAAACATGAAGGAGGTGAAAGGTGGGCCCGCAGGGCAATAGTCTAAACTTTCCATCAAAACACTTGGGAACCATGATGGCTCCTTTCCGAAAGCAGGGACTTAAAAACAGGACTTAGTGAGGCCGTCCCCTGCTTCCTGTGCCAGGGATGAGTTTCACACGAGACACCTGGGCCGCGTGGGACCCTGAGCTCCATGACCCCGTCACCACCTTTCTCTGCTGTTGAAGAAGGCATCCAAGAATGTGACGAAGAGACAAAATCGGGGGAGAACCTCGAATGGCTTCCCGTTTGTATTTTAAAAATGAAGTCACTTGTGTTGACGCTGCTGGTGACACCGTGGAGAAGGCTGCCGAGTGGCCCGAGCTGGCTCGCTCTTGATGTGGTCATGTTTGGGGGTGTGACTGGCACCTGACGCCAGCGTGCTTCCGTGTGTCGCCCCCGTGCCTGCTGCAGAGCGGTGCCCTCGCGGGGTGCAAACGGTGGGTGAGGGCGGGCTCCAGCCTCCCTACCACTGCCCAGCCAGGGGGCTTGAGCGTTCTCTCCATTCCCCCAGACCCCCCGGAGCCCTCCCTTACAACCTGCCTGGGCTAAATCTTACGGTTGTCAGGATGTGGAAACAGGATCCTCGCTGGGGAGATTGCTTCTGTGGTTTGGTTTTGCATCAACTTCCAGTAACAACTGTGATGTGATAAAAGTGGTAGAACATTTTCGGTTTTGTCTCCAGCAGGTGTGAGGGGCTCACAGGAGCTGGAACGCTGACAACCCGCCCAGAGGGGTGGCTCATCCCACAAGCCCGCCGACAGGTGCCAGACTGTGGCCGGGGCTTCCGTGCCCCACGGAGTCCATCCAGCAGGGACACGAGGACCAGGTGAGGACGCGACCAACGAGCGAGGACTGGGTCCAAGAACCACAGTCCTTTATGCACCATAATCCAGCCATGACCGTGTGATCACGAGGGCCTGGCCCTCGGTAACCACACGTAGAAGAAGCAAATAACAAGGGAAGACATAAACTGAAAGGATAAGACGGAGATGAAGTTTACTGAAGATCTTCAGACCAACTCTAGGGCATTTGTCCAGCAGAAGAGCCTCCCTGCTGGTCAGTCGTGATTGGTCTGTGAATCACGGGACATTCTGGCCTCTTCTTTGCCCTGCCCTCATCTCTGGGACTTTTAAATAGAACAGGGCGGTGGCCTCGGGGCAGAGCAGGGACCAGAACCACTGTTCTTGGGACGCTCTGATGGAGTAATTCACGTGCGACCCTTCTTGTTCCTTGCTCAGCAGGAGTGGGGACCGTTCACCATCAGTCTGGGCCAGATGGAAAATCCCCCCAAAATATACCCACACACGGGCATGGGCGTGTGCATGGACTGAAACTGACAAGGGCTGTGTCGCAGGGCTCCATCGGGGGCTGGTGGGGCCCGCTGGGGGCGGGACCTGGCGGACGGTGGGAGTGGGAGTCCCTGTGCTGGACCGGCCAGCACTCTTGCTCAGAGAGCCCTGAGGCCTGAAGCGGTGGGTTCCAGCCGGGCCTGCAGGAGGAAGGAGGGGGTGCAGTGAGCGCCCCAGGAGGGGCTGGCCCAGACTGCTCACCAAGGGGACCGAGCTGTGGATGAACGGGGGGATGCTCAGTGCCCACGTACCCCGTGATCCCTGGAACCTGGCAGGGCAGCCAGCCGGTGAATTGCAGACTCACCTGCTGGGAGGAGCAGGCCCTGTCGGACCCGATTAGTGCTGAGCTGCGTGGGGAAGGGTCACCGGCCGGGTGGCCACGTCGGGGAGGTACCAGCTTCCCCGTCTCTCGCTGGTAGTTTTAAATTCCTAGGAGGCCGTGGTTGGGGCTGGGTACTGGTGTTTGGAACCCCGCTCCGTGGAGGGCTGTTGTGGCCCGGCCTCTCGTCTGAGAGCAGGAGGGGGGCAGCTGGAGCGCAGCTCGGTCGGTGCGGGGGGCAGCGGGTCCAACCAGTCACGCTGCCAAACTTTGGACTTTAATCAGAAGGTGCAGTGCTGCTGCTGGTTGGGTGAAGGGACACCTACGTCCAGAGCGATTGGAAGTGGATATCACCTTTGTAGAAGTCAGTGTGGTGCTTTGTATCAAGAGCTGCAGAAAGAGGGGCCCCCGGGTGGCTCCGTGGGTTAAAGCCTCTGCCTTTGACTCAGGCCATGATCCCGGAGTCCTGGGATCGAGCCCCGCATCGGGCTTTCTGCTCAGCGGGGAGCCTGTCCCCCCACCCCCCGCCTGCCTCTCTGTCTGCTTGTGATCTCTCTCTCTCTGTCAAATACATAAATAAAATCCTTAAAATAAAAAAAGACCCTCAGAAAGAGTACCCTCTCAGACCCAGTAAATGTACTTTAGGGGATGCCCCAAAGAAATAATCCCAAGGCTCATTCTGCAAGAAGATATTCGTGAAAGCAATCCTAGTCATTGTGAAAAGTTGTAAACAACCCAGATTACCCATAGCGTGTAAAAATCATTAACAAAGTTCGGTTATTGCTGCGTGTAACAATATGTAACAATGTAACAATATGTAACATTGTGCAGCTTAATTATGGAGTAACACCGGGACTCTTCATGCTGTGGGGTTAAACCAAAAAGAACAAGATAAAAAAGCTTGCGAACAACTCAGCAGCAAGAAGAAGAAAAAGGGAGAAACAGCAGTGGGTGTCATTGAGCGGTGAGAGGGTGAGTCTCATCCTTTCCTGGCATTCTGATTTCCTAGTCATTGAAATATTTTTTTTAAGATGTATTTATTTATTTGAGAGAGAGAATGAGCAGCGGGAGAGGGGACAGAGGGAGAGGGGGAATCTCAAGCTGACTCTAAGCTGAGCGTGGATTCCGACACAGGGCCCCATCCCACGACCCTGAGATCGTGACCTGAGCCAAAACCAAGAGTCAGATGCTTGACCCACTGAGCCACCCAGGCGCCCCTGAAATGTTTCTACAATGAGCATCACTGACTATAATTGAAAATACCATATTTTTATGAGTCAACTGGAATGATTTTGCTCTCCCTCAAAAAGAAAGGGGAGAGTTCCCCCGGGTCCATCAGTCGGTGAGCCAGTCATGCGGGTTAGAGGGGGTGTTTGACCTTGGAGGGTTCCCCACGGGCCACGCCTCGATGTGTTTGCCTTGAGACCTGCTTCCTCGCACCTTCCCTGAAGTCAAACACAGATCTGGGGCTGGTGTGAGATGCCTGTTATCTTGCAGATTTCAACAGTCCCACGGAGTGAAGCCACCCATTCCTGCCCACTAAGTCCTCGTCACACCCCAAAAATCACAGCACATGCCAGTGAGAGGGAGACTTGCTCGTGCAGGGAACAGAAATGGTGAGAGTGGGGAGCCTGTGTACCCTGTCCTCCCCCCCAGCTGGCCCCGCTCTGGCCGCCACCACCCTGTTCTCAAAGACGAGGCCGGGGCACAGCCCCTCCCCCCACCCCGATCCATGGAATGGGGCTCCAGCCAATGTCCAGCCCCAACCATGGCCTCCGGGGAATTAAAATATTACGATCATCTTAAGTTATTTCTTTGATTACTAATTATTTTCCTCCCCTTTCCTGTAATGTTCAGGCACTTGCCTATTGCCTTCAAAGAATTCTGTGTTCGTGCTCTTTGCTCCTTTATCTTGTGGAGCTCCGGAGTTTTAAAATTCAACTTGTGTGAGAGGTTTCTGCCGTAACACTTTCCTAAACCTGTGTTCATCCTCTACCCTCTAAACTATATTTTTAAAATATTTTTGTATCCAAAGTTTAAAATACGTTCCATAGTGAAATTTGCTTTCAACCTATGTTAAATACACTTCGATGACTCCTTCGGAATACCTACACGCTCCAGAAATCGGTTAAGCATTTACTGACATTTAATTTACCTAAGAGGTGCTGTTGCGTAGTAGCTGCTTCGATTGCTGGTCAAGAGGTCAAGGTTGGTCGTCATAGGGTCCTTCCCACGTCCTCTTCCATTGTTACCTGCTCGCGATTCGGCTGGATGTGGTTGCTCACCGGAGGGGGTGACCCAAATCTTGACATCTGTAGGATGTGAGTCTGGGTCTGAAGTGGTCTTACACATAGTGGGTTGCCTCCATTTTCCCTGGAGAAAGCCCGGGGCGAGGAGGTACTAAGAAGCCGCCGAGCCTCCTACCTTGGGCTCCACGCACCATCCTCCCAGCCCCCACCGTGGGGCAGACCTGCGTCCCTTTGGTGATCAGGACCGGTCCCTCCCATCGCTCCTCTTCCTCTACCTGCTGTTCTCGGGGCAGGAAGTGGACCCAGGAGCGTGTTTCCGAGCAGAGACTCACTCACTCACCCCAGCCCACTAAGGCCACGGTCTTGGGGATGGGAAGCAAAATTTCATCCTTTAATCCTGAGAGAAGCCGTCCCCACCTGTTGCTTGGTGTCTGGACGTGGGCCCTTTGGTCGAGAAGGAACTGTCACTGGTCTGGTTTACGGCTGTGCCAAAGCGCAGGCCTCCGTGGGTGGAGAGATGAGCACGAGATTCCACGGTCTGCCAGGCCACCTGCTGCCGGGCACGAGGCAAGACCCGGGAGTTCCCCGCACACTGTTACTGTCCTTCCCCTAAAACACACGGCGATGTAACCCGCAGTCTGTAAATTCGCAAGCTGGTGCTGCCAGGAGCTGAGGGCTCGGAAGGAAGGTGCGTCCAGCCCCAGGCCGCGTGACTGTCCCTTCCTAACGGAAGGGATCCCAGCGTGTCTCCAGGACGCCGGATGGGGACTCAGAAGTGGCATCGGCCACCACCATCCGGGGATGGATCCTGGGCTACCATCACGGTTCTTTCCGTGGCCTGGCAGTCTGTGGGCAGGGAACCAAAAGGGAGGTGCTCACATTCACGAGAGTTTGATCCCTGCGTGGCTGACACCCAGAGCGCAGCCCGTGGAGACCCTGCGCCCGAGGATTTGGCTTAGCCGTGCCCAAACACCTGACCCTCAGACACTGAGTTTGGGGTCCTTCGTCCCGTGGCAAAGGAGAGCTCACACAGATCTGCGCTCTTTCTCTGTGAGAACTTCCAGAGACCCTATGGGAGCCACGCCAGTCCTACGTCCTTCCCCAGGCTCCTGGATGCGCAAGGCTGAGGGGCCGGAACCCTGTGATCACATCTAGTCTGTATTACTAATGGCCACCGGGCTTGGCTGGGGTGAGTGGTGCCAGGTGCAGGAACTCTCGCCCCGCGTTAGGGAGACCATCCCCAGCCCCTCGTCTCCCGAGCCCCTCTCCGGCAGCCCGGCGCCCCAAACCTCAAGACACACCGGTGCTTCCCCAAGGGGTCTTCCAACCCCCTTTCCAAATCCAATTAGCATTACCTCATGTGGCTGGTGTGATGGGCCAGCAGGATGGGGAGCCACGTCCCAGGTCTCTCCAGAGCCGGCAGGACCCCCAGCCCTCCGCACCGTGGAGCTCTAGTGCAACCTATGCTGTCTTCTCGTGCAGCAAAACCCCGCGCTGGTCTCTGAAGGGAATGAGGAAAGAGCAGAGACTCCAGGCCAAGAGCTGCAAGTCGGGCGCCAAGGAATGTGCTCCGGGGACCACATCGCATCTAGAACCTCAGTTAAATGTTTGCTTCTGTAGACACAGGGCTTAGCAGACGACAGTCCTTGGGCCAAATCTTGCCGGGACCTGCTAACGAAGAATGGGCTCCGTGCTTTTTAAGGGTTGCAGAAATAAAACAAGGAAGATCTCTGTGACAGAGACCAAAGGTGGCCCACAGGTTTGATGTCTCTGCTGTCCGGCCATCCTGGCCTGTGTCATCATCCACGGCTCTAGAGCTGCTGGGGAGGCCGAGTCAATAGCCATCCATCACCCCCCCCCCCCCCCGCCCCGGGTCTTCCAAGTCCTTGACGGTGCTGCTGACCTTGGCAGTTCTCTTGAGGACCGTGATGCTGCTTTGGTTCGGTCTTGGTGAGGGACTTCTTACCGCACGTCAGAGGCGATGTAGCTACGAAGTGTATCTATTCCTGCTTCACATGCTGGGCCGGGGGTGGGGGGGCAGGGGGGCGGCCCCCTCGGGACCCAGAGTGAGACAGACGGGGGCCAAGACTCCGTCCTGCACCTGAAACCCACAGACTCTCTCTTTGGTGGCCCACGTGGGGTCTGGGTCTCAGGATTAGCCTCGGTTAGGAGCAAATATTTAGTAACCATCAGAACGTCGAAATACTTTCCTTTGTCAGGTACCCAGTCCCCCTGGGTGGGTTGTAGCAAAGAGGTACCACACGCTGCCTTTACAACCGAAACGTAACTGTTGTCCAGTCTGAGGCGAGAGGTCTAAAAGCAAGGTGCCGCTGGTGTTAGTTCTGAGAGCTAGTTAGAATCTGTCGGGGCCCCTCCCCCGGCTCCCGGAGCCGCGGACATGCTGGGGCTCATCAGTGGTGTTCTCCCCGTGTAGTCACACCATCTCCCTTCTGGGCACGCCCGTGTCCTAATGTCCCCTTTATCAGGCGCCAGTCATGCTGGACGAGGGTCCGCACTAAGGACGTCCTCTTCGCCGGGCCACCTGCAGAGATCTTAGTTCCAGATAAAGTCCCATTCGCAGCTGCTGGAGGTCAGGACTTCGGCACCTTCTGGGGGGACGCAGGTGGACCACAGCACCGGTCAGTGGCTCAGATCGTTCTGGGGAAGGCTCGGGGTAGGTCTGTCATGGGCATTTGGGGTCTCGATGTAAGGCCCTTCCTCAGCAGGCACAAGGCGTGCCTTCCTGTTGAGGCTGGAGGAGCAGTGGTGCGAGGGAAGGGGGCTGGAGGCCCCTCGCCCAGGCATTCATGAACCCCCGCGTGACGGAAGCGCGCTCCGGGCATTCCCAGTGCGGCTGAGAAGGGTGCCCGGGGTAGACCCCTTCAGGCGCTGAAGCCCCCTCGGGCCTGAGACCCATCCCCCGCTGCAGCACCAGGCTTCCTGCACCATCAGCAGCCTGTGCTGGGACGCTCTGGCGTGTCCACTGCAGGAGCCGCTGGTCGCCGCCAAGTGCCGGCCGTGTCCCGCCCACAGGACGGTCACAGCCTCCCGTGCGCCTGCGCTGGTGCCCCCGACCCGCACGCAGGGTGGGTGTGACCTCGGTCCCCTGAGCTGGCCCTTCACTCTCCGGGACCTGACACTGCCTGCCTCGCCTGTCGACACCCCCAGGCTCCCCGGGGTGCAGGCTGTCTCCCAGCAGGCCGTGGGCCAGGAGGGCTCCAACCTGCCGCCCCTGGAAGCCATGTCAGGCGGGGCCCGAGGAGAGGCACCCTGGGTCTGTGCTCTGTGAGCCGTGCCGCAGCCAGGGGTCCCTGGGAGCTTCGTGGGTAGGTGAGCTGCCCCCTCCCATGCGGGCCCGGGGGTTCCCCCGCTGCTGGGGAAGGGCCGGGCCCCCTCCCACCCGGGCCCGAGGGTCCCCCCGCTGCTGGGGAAGGGCCAGGCCCCCTCCCACGCGGGCCCGGGGGTCCCCCCGCTGCTGGGGAAGGGCCGGGCCCCATCCCACGCGGGCCTGGGGGTCCCCCTGTTGCTGGGGAAGGGCCGGGCCCCCTCCCACCCGGGCCCGGGGGTCCCCCTGCTGCTGGGGAAGGGCGGGGGCCCCTCCCACCCGGGCCCGGGGGTCCCCCTGCTGCTGGTTCGGGGCTCACAGGGCCTCATGTCACACCCAAGATGTCCCAGCCACGTCTGACTCTGCTCACGGCTGCCAGAGCTGGTGTAAGGGAGCTGGAGTGGCCGACGGTCAGCTGTGGCTGCCCCGCCAGGAGAGGGGTGTCCACGTGGGCCACACCGTCCACCCCGTCCTCTCCGTCCTCCCCGTGCACCCCGTCCTCCCCATCCACCCCATCCACCCCGTCCTCCCCGTCCTCCCCGTCCTCCCCGTCCACCCCGTCCTCCCC
>CM053603.1:181993968-182015328 GCA_028646535.1 Procyon lotor
GGGCAGGTTCCCCGGGTCCGGGCTGGGCACCTGCACCCCACGTGGTGCTCCCTCCCTCCAGTCTAACCCAGGCGGCCAAGCCCCCCACCCCTTGCGTTCGGAGAGCGACACTCTCGCGTCACTTGGGCCCTCGCGGGGCCGTGCACAGCTCCACAAAGCCAGCAGGTGACGCGGTGCCGACGGCCACCCGGCCCAGCTGCTCACCTCACGTACACGGAGTGGTGCAGAGCCGTCACCTTGTCATCCGGCAAGAGGTGGTTGATGGACGCGAAGTCCTCCTGGAGCCACTCCTCGAGCAAGTCCACCCTGAGTGTGTCCGAACTCACGTAGCTGCAGGGACATCGGAAACGCGGATCCAACGCGTGAACTCACTCGGAGCTTCCAACCGACCAGCTCTCGGGTCTGAATCCTACCCGCGTCCTACCGGGCAGATGTCAATCCCACCCCTCGGTCCATCGGCGGCTCCCTTGCTGGCTTGGGAAGGCATTGCAGACCTTGCACTGTCGGGGCTCGTGGACCCGTCCGGCCCCCACCCCACTCGCAAGTCTCTTGGGTCCTCGTGGGGTCCCCACGGCCCCTCCACTCTCCGCAGGCCCCTGGCATCCACCGCAGAGACCATTTCCTGCTGCAGCCCTGACGCATCCGGCTGAGCAGACCCTTGCTTGGCGTGAAGCAGGCCCCAGACGGAGCAGAACACAGAACTCGGTGGAGACTTTTCGGGCGGGATCAGAGTGGGGGTGCCGAGCACCCAAGGGCAATAGGTTGGGGAGAATGAAAGCCAGAGCTGGGGGGGTTCCCATTGGAGAGAGACGAGCACAGAAGGAAAAGGCTCAGGGCGCCCCAGCAAACGTTTAAAGTGTCAGGAAACGAGTCTTCTAGAGAACAAGGGTCAAGAAGGCATGATCTTTAAAAAAAAAAAAACAAATCAAGTGTTTGAGGAGTTTGAGATGAGGGGTAGTAAATGACCGGGCGTGCTCCCCTTTTCTCGTGGAATGAAGGAAACACACAGCAGCTGGCTTGCTTCGCTCAGGAACACGCCAGTTTATCGAGGAGAATCGCATCCGGTTACGGAGAAGCTACGGGGGTGGGCGGGGCGGCGTGTAGGTGTAGACGAAGTGCAGTCGAGTTTGAGTTTCGGGGACAATGACCCTCCCAACCCTCGCGGGGATGGCCCAGCCGCCGATAGGGCAGGTGCCCGGGGACGAGCCCCCGAGACGAGGTGGGGAGCTGTGAGACGCACGGGGGCCCCGAGGGCCACCCCGGGAGCCCCAGAAAATGGCCCGGCCACCACAGCCGCCAGCTGTCCCAGGACGTTCCCCTGCGCCCGGCTCGCTCTGACGTGAACCTCACCCCACCCTTCAGAGCGGGGGCTACTGCTGTCCCTGTTTTGGAGGCCGGGTCAGGGAACCAGGCTGAGGCTCCGGGGTTCGAGCCCAGGCGATCCGGCTGGACAGTCTCCCCTTCGGCTGCCATCACAGGCAGCTGAGGTACGCCGGGCAGGGATCAAGGAGGGCTTTCAGGAGAGGAGGAAGGAAAAGGCTGCAGAAGTGAATCTTGGAATTAAGGCATTAATACAGAAGGGACGAGCAGGTTCACGGGGAAGGAAGCAGGCCATGCTGAGGGGCCGTCTGGGAAAAGGGCTTTGGCTGGACGCCACCCCCCAGGGCGCGCACCGAGGGCAGGAGGGACCACTCTCCGTAGCTGGGCTGGACCCCCCCCCAGGGCACGTGCTGAGGGCAGGAGGGACCACTCTCCGAGGCTGGGCTGGACCCCCCCCAGGGCACGTGCTGAGGGCAGGAGGGACCACTCTCCGAGGCTGGGTGGACGGGAACCTGAGGCAGAGGAGTTTCTGGGCCCTTCTGCATAGCAAAGGGGACCTGGGGATTCAGGGGGAATGGTTGGATTCCAGAAGAGAGAGGAAGGGGAGCCGGGGAGCGCTAGGGATGCCCCCCCACACACCATGAGTCCAAGAAAGGGCCTCTGGAGGGATCAGAAGTGCCTGGGGAAGCTTCTCTCGGTTTGCAGGGGTGCTGGTGTGTATGTGTGTGCACGTGTGTGCACGTGAGGTGTGTGAGCATGCACGTGTGTGCGCTTGAGGCGTGTGAGTGTGCACAGCTGTGTGAGTGTGCACGGTGTGTGTGAGGCATGTGAGTGTGCACGGGTGTGACTTAGTGTTTGTGCAATGTGATAATGTGTATGTGTACATATGAAGTTATGTGTGTGTGTGTGGTGCGTGTGTGTGTGTAGTTTGTGGTGTGTGTGCATGTGTGTGGTGCATGTGTGTGGTGTGTGTGTGTGCATGTGTGTGGTGCTTGTGCATGTGTGTGTGTGTGGTACATGTATGTGTGGTGTGTGTGTGCATGTGCGTGTGTGCGTGTGTGGGGGGCGTGAACCCCCTCCTCCCCATTGGGGGGTGCGGTCCACATAACCCAGGGAGGCACCCGTGTGGGTGGCTTGGCTGTTGTCCCCAAGCTGGATGGAGCTGATTCCTGAATCTGGGCTGTCACAAGGTCTCAGGGACACAGGCTGGGGGACACAGGGGTGCCACGGGCACCCGAGAAAGGAGCTGAGAGGAAGATGCCCCAGATCGGAACATCGAGGTTCCCTGGACTCTGAGCAGTTTCCGGCTTTAATGCCGGGGACGGGGGACTGGGCTGAGGACACGGGGACTCGGGCGCAAACGCCCAGGAGCGCGGGATCTCAGAGAGCCTGCCCACTTTGAAGCCCGGGGCCAAGAGCAAAGGGGACCGGGGTGCGGTGGTGGGAGGCCACAGAGGACAGCGGGGCGGGGGGTCAGAGGAGGGGCTGGGAGGGAAGAGGAGGGAAGTGTGTTCCCTCACTGCAAAGCATTCTGGGGACAAAGCCAAACACCAAAAAGTGAAGACCCTGCTTCCAGAGCTGTCCCTTCGACGTCTTTCCAAACAACCATTGGAAGGGATTGTCACTAAACTTTTCACTAAATGCTGGCATTTTCAACTTGGTTCCTTGGGGCTCCTGGAAGTGTGCGTACCCGTGGGCATCCAGCAGGTGGGGGCCCCATAGTGACCCCATGGCTGCAGCCTGAGCAGCTGGGGGCTTAGTCTTTGGCTCGGAAGTTCTCCGTTTCCTGTGTGTATCTGAAGTCCTGTCCTGACCATGAGATGCCCCCAAACGTGCCCCTTCCCACGTGACCTTGACCAAACCGTGTAGCGTGCGGGGGCTCCGTGTGTGCACCAGGGGATCAGGGGTGATGTTGAGGTTGCCGTGGGGATGCACTACGGTGGCATGCAGTGGCATCCCGTAAATGCCCCCCCTAAAAGGAGGCGCTCTCTCCCCATCGTCACCATGATCAAATGCTTTACCCATCATCGGGAAACGTCCTTGAGGTTACCTTGGAAAGCCCAGCTGGGCACAGGCGACGTTAGCGTGGTGGCCCCTCCAGTCGTCAGAGCACACGGTCCTCCAGGCGGCAGCTGTGAACACCTGGAGCACGGCGTTCTGGCCGCTCACGCGGACTGCCCAGTGCACGGGAGGAAGAGGCCGTGAGCGGCCGTGGAGCCTGAGCCCACGGGGGCAGAGGTCTCTCTCCAGCCAGCTCAGGTCCCTGCCCCGCTGAATCTGACCTGCCCCTCCCCCGCAGACCCCCACTGCGTGGGCTGCGGCAGCTCTTCCCGCCTGGACCCCCTGAGCTCTCTTCCTTCCGCTCCCGTGTTCCCCCCAACCGAATTTTGGCCCTGAGGGACAGCCCTGCCTTTGCCCCCAGCTCAGTCATCCCTTGGGGACGAATGCCAGGTGGATCCCACTAAAGGACGTGACTTGCTGAGGCGTGGATCTGGACCCATTTCACAGGTGGGTAAGGTCAGGGCTGGGTTGTCCTCCCACAGTGAGGGGCACGGCCTTACCACACCGGTACTCGTCCTCCCCGTCTCTGCAGTCCGAGACCCCGTCACACCGCGCCGTCAGGTCGATACACTTAAAAGACGAGCGACACCTGTACTTTCCGGAACAGTCGAAGTGGACTGAGGAAAGGGGAGGGCAGGGGTGTCAAGGAAGGGCTGGCTTGTTCAGTGTGCAACACTAACCACCGTCCCCAGACTGCCGTGGCCTTGAGCTTGGCCATCAATAATGAAACCTGCATTGAAACTGCAGCCGGTTTCCTTCAGCCCAGTTTCTGTCCCAAGTTCCAGAGGCTGGGGCTGCCTCGCCCCCCTTTGGCTCACTGTGTGGCCTTGAGCCACAGCTCTGGGGCTCAAGGTCAAGAGAGAAAGTGCATGGCTGCTGGCCGACTGGCTGAGCCCGCTGGGCAAGGGGCTCCGAGGGAGGACGACTCGGGCCCCCCGATCACCTCCTGTCATCTCCAACCCTGGGTGAGAAGAGAAGGGTCCAGGGACCACACAGCCAAGCAGGTGGGCCGGTTATTTGGAAGAGAGGAGGAGATATTGCTCCATATCAGAGCTCGTCCAAATGACTCATTTTCTCAAAAGCCACATAAACCTCTTAAAAATAGCAGGTAAGCTTGGCCTTGCGTGAATGGCCTCCTTGTGTCCTCCTCCCGCCCCTCACCCCCTCCCAGCCCACGGAATCCTATCCTATTTCATCAGCTGCCTTTCGCCACTTCTAACCGGGCAGGTTCCTTGGTGACAAAGCCCCGAGCACGGCCAGCAGCCCCTCCTGGGCCCCGGGCAGGCTCTACATTCACGCAGCCAACGAAAGTCCAAGCCGGCAAGCCCCAAAGACATTTGCCTCCAGTAATTAAGGCTGGGGGGCAGCACCCTGCCCGTGTGAGCAGTGGGGGGCGGGGGGGGCTCATCAAAATTTAAACGCCTGAACAGGCATTTGAGAGCCCACTGAATAATGAATCGTACTCACTGCCCAGCCCGATGGCCAGTGCCAATATCAAGGCAATGATCCCAATGACGATGATGGGAAAGAACTTCAGGGGCAGCAGGGACAGGATCTGCGCCGCAACCACGTCCGCGTCTGCGAACCGACAAAGAGCAGAAAGCCACAGAGCAGCAGATCTGAATAAAATGGGACTTAAAGTTGAGCTGCTCGGCCCCCCTCCCCTCAAAGCAGAGAATGTACTGTCACCTCGCTTAGAGCGAAGGCCTTCTATCTGGGGACACTCTCTCCAGAGGCTCAGCCCCAGGCTTTCCGGCCACCCCAGGTGAGGGGATGGCATCACTGACCGAAATGTGCCCCCCTCACCCGCAGGGTGTTGCAGTGTGGACCCCCGGGACCTCAGAATATCGTCTTATTTGGAAATGGAGTTCTTATAGGGGCCGTCGAGTGAAAACAAAGTCATCGTGGAGGTCTAACCTCATCTGACTCGTGCCCTTTAAAAAGGGGACATTTGAACCCAGAAACAGATGCACACAGAAGAGAATGGCGTGAAGAGACACAGCAAGGACACCATGGGAGGGTTCAGGCAGAGAGGGCGGTGACAAACCTACAAGCCAAGGAACCCCAAAGATTATCAGTAAACACCAGAAGCTGGGGACAGGCAAGGGAGGCTTCCCCACGGGTTTCAGCAGGAACACAGCCCTGCCGGTGCCTGGGTTTCAGACTTCTGGTCTCCGGAACCATGAGACGATAGACCTATGTTGTTCTACGCCACCCAGTTTGTCATCTTGCCACTCCGCAGCCCTAGGAAACTAGTACAGGGGGCAAGGGGAGCCCCAGTACCCAGAAACTGTTCTCCGAAGAGGACAGTGACCCGTAAAACCCAAACAGGGTGGGTATTTGGGGGGAGAGGGGTTTCTGGAACCTCTAAGATGGTCACCAGGTGATGTAGCAGCCTGTTCTCCGTGAGTCTTGTGCATGGTGACACTGACGACCTTGTCCCAGACCGTCTCTCTGAGGACGCTCTGCAGAGCAAGCAGCCTTTGAAGACAGAAATGACGTCTCTCCCCAGAGCAAGGAGCAGGCTCGCTTACTTTCTGGCTTAACAAATGCAAGGTCTTCCTTTGGGACAAAGTGTACAGGTCTGCTTGCAGTCCAGTATGAAAGATTTGAGTTCGCCTTGCTCCTGGGTTCCTTTGTGTGTTGCAGAACCCCTGGGCATGCAGCGTGTCCCTGGGCTGTTCCACGTCACCTCTGTGGGACTTGGTGGGCACAGGGAACTGACTAGAACAGGACACACGCACCATTTTGCTGTGAGTAATAACATCCTCCGTGTCTGACCCGGGAGTCTCTTGTCTTCTGCCAGCATCCGGCAAACTAGGCGGGCTGACTCGTTACCTTGCAAGTAGGGTAAACCCCAGACCTGTCCCAGCTCTTGCCAAAAGAACCACGCGGATGGGGTGGAAAAGAGGATATGCTATATAAGCATTATGATGCCCAAAAGTACAAGCCTCTGTGGGCAAATTATCTCACCATTCCTGCAAATTATCTCATCAATCCTGAAAATACATCCAGACTGCGGCTGTCCCCACTCCCACTAGGGAAGATGGGAGTGTGGGAAGGGGAGACGGCTTTCTTCACAGCACACGGTTACTCGGGACACAATATCCCTTCCTCTCGCACCCTAGTCTTAGAGATGTTGAGCCGAGAGGTCGCCACAGAAAGGCTTCAGAGATCTCCCCCTGCCCGTCTTTGGAAACCCATGGTTTCACCCTCTGGCAATAAAGAGTATGCTTATAAATGACCAATATCATTCAGGACTACTTAAAAAGGAGAGAATTTCAGGACAAAAATGGGGGGACGGAGGTGGGAGAGGAGGAGGAGAAGAGAAGAGGAAGAGAAGGAACAAGGAAGAGGGAAGAAAGAAGGTAAGGAGAGTAAGGAAATGCACACACTCCATGGCCTGAAGGATACAGAACGAGGAGGCAGAGTCCGAGGTCAAGGTCTTTGTCTTGGCCACGTTGAGTAGGCGGTTTGCTCTGCAGCTGTGTTCTCAGAGCCTAGACCAACAGCTGGTGCGCAGCAGTCCTTAATGAGGACAGCTGACCTTGAACAATGCAGGTTTGGACCATGCGGGTCCACTTACATGTGGATATTGAATAGTACCGTGCCTCAAATCTATTTCTTCTTCCTTAAGATTTTCTTAATACCGCATTCTTTTCCCTAGCTTACTTTATTGTAAGAACATAGCGTATAATATGTATAACACATAAGATATTCGTTAAGTGTGTATTGATGTGATCAGGAAGGCGTCTGGTCAATAAACAGGAGGCTATTAGTAGTTAAGTTTTGGGGGAGCCAAAAGTTACAAGTAGATTTTTGACTAGGTGGGGAGTCAGCAACCTAATCCCACTCCTGTGTTGTCCAAGGGTCAACTATATCAGTGAATTGAATGGATAAGCGACATTATGATAATGGAGGTTGTTTTATCTCAGCATGGGAGCCCAATCCCTTCAGGGCAACCAATTCATGGACTGGAGTCAACAAACCAGACTCTTCTTTCCAGCCTTCCCCACCCCCAGAAGCCTGGACCGAATTAATAACTCCCCCTACTAAGAGACCATGCTCCACTTACACTTTAAAAATCAGCAGGAACCCCAAGAATGACCTCTTATCATTCCAGTTGCTCTGTGTCTAAGAGTTAGATTAAGGAAATTCATTCTAATTATAGATTTAAAGATTACTACTCAATGAGAGCCTTGATATCATTCACAGCGGCCCCTTACAGCTCTTCTGCCATGGTGCCCTGTGGGTTCTACCATGGCCCCGCTCCCCTTCCTTGTTCTGTCTTTGAGGGCATGCCTGCAGTGAAAAGCAAAATGCATAGCACCACCCCCAAAAAAGAAATGCAAATGATCAACAAGCACGAAAAAAACCTTCATCCTCTCTGGAAATTTGAAAAACTGCCAATCAAATGTAGCTACATATCAATCTCACAGTATTTACTATAATTCCTGCTATGGCATCCCCACCGCAGTCCAAGGGCGAAGGAAATGAACCTCCACTGATAGTCAATAGGAGTGTATGTTGTGTAACCTTTTTGAGAGTCAGATTGGAAATACGAGCCAAAGGGCTTGAAAATGGATGGAATTTTTGACCTAGTAAAACCACTTCCAAGAATTTATCTTAAGATGTCATCATTGATGTACATAAGTTCCTGCCGTATGTAGGACATTTAGAGGGGTGACACGTGTGATGCTGATGCATGGGAAACAGCCTGAACGCCCATCAGAAGGAACTGGCGACAGAGCACACAGGTAGTGTTAGTTCCATGACAGGGAAGGGGGTTGGTAAACCTCCTCTGTAAAGGACCAGATAGTAAATATTTTAAACTTTATGGTTCATGTAGTCTTTGTTGCGACTGATCAACTCTACTATGGCATGAAGTCAGCCATAGACAATTGCCAAAATATGAATGTATCTCTGTTCCAATAAAACTTTATTTGTAAAACCAAGTAGTGGGCCACATTTGGTCATTGGGCCATTATTTGCCAACCCCTAATGAATATTATTTAATGCCATGGAAAGAAGAACATGATATTGTTTCATTTGGGAAAAAAAAAAAAACTTCAAAATAGAAAATTCCACTTCCAATGAAAATACAGATACATAGATCAGAAAAAGGCAAGAGATCCAATACTAAAGCACAAATAGGGTTATTTCCAAGTAATGATAAAATTTTGAGTAACTTTAAAAAATCTCTTTGATTCATTATGTTTTCTAAATTTCTATAATGAATGATACATTGCTTATTTCTTTAAAGCACTACTACATTCTCACTACTAGGAATTAATCATGAAGAAATAAGAAATCAGAAGTGAATATGCATAGTGTTATTCATGCTCATATTATTTGTACTGAACAATTGCGTGTCAAATAATGACTAAAAATTATGTAAATTACACATCTACCTGATGGAATGTTGTATGTTATAAACAAAAGGCATTTATAGAAACCAATGTGTACTTATAGGCAAGGACAGGAAGAGAATGCAGGCAAACATAAAAACCAGGTGAATCTTGGAGGTCAGATGATAGCAGGGTATTTTTTAAATTTATACTTATGCTCGTTTTTTGAGCTTTTTGCATAGCGTATCCTTATCCTTAAAACCTATCTTCCCACCTCTCATCTTCTCCACCCCCCCCAACTTCAGTTATCCGGAGGGTTTAAAAGGAATCATTAGGGCAGCCCCCACTCCACACTTTCTGGAACCTCCGCCAGAGCCCCCAGGCGTCCCCCTTCCCAGCCTCCGAGGTCAGCATTCCTGATTGCACCTGGGACCGGCGAGCCTCGGCTCCCTGGCTCACCATGACAAGTCCTGCATTTGAGACCAATTTATAAAACCAACCCTCCTTATTGCTCAGAGCAGCTCTTGTCTCCTACTGTTGGATTTTAATCCAGGCATCAAATACCGTGAGCAGTGCCCAGCTTACTCTAAGTTTCCCGGAAGACCTCATGGTTCTCAGGACACTCTCTGGGGGGCTCAGAGATTTTCTAGGGGGACCTGACCCCTCACTCCCAGGGGCAACGGAACGGGAGCCTCCATTTCTGAAAACCTCCATCCAGAGAATGCAAACTCTGTCTCCGGGCGTTGGCAAGGGGCTGAGCAAGGGGATGCCCTCTCTAATTGTCCCCCTCTGCAGGGCTCTATAGGCTCAAGGAAACGCAACCATCCAGCTTGTGGGTGTGAGAAATCTGGGGACACTTCCCCAGAAATCACACCGGGTTTCACCTACCTGGTGCGACAGGACTTATTTTCAAATCATCAAGTCCGAAAAGTGATCTGAAGGAGAAGGGGGCCTCCGCCTCGGGGGGGTCATTTTCCCCCATGGTGACGATTTCAGGACCTCTGAGATTTGGCTCCACCTCCACCTCCTTCGCCAGGAAGAACAGAAAGCATTTTCTGCCCTATTTATACTCTTAGCGTCAAACACATCTTTGTCATGTGAAATCTTTGCAATCCAACAATCCCCATAAAGCACACTCAGTACCGATTAATCAAAACTCTTTGTCCAGTGAGAAGGCATATCTTCCTGAGTCACAGCAGGTCACAGAGAAACTTCCAGAGTTAACACAAAACTAAGGACTTAATTCTGCCAAAATAACGACTTTCTCAGTATATATTCTACCAATCTTAAAATCAATGGACTAGCCGTCTTTAGAGACATGCCCTTTTACGATTTGGAAATTACTGCACCATTATTTTTCAGAAGATAAATCATTTTCAAAACCCTTTTCCTCCTTTTTTGGTCATTGTTCTTTGTCCCACGTAAACTCAACCCTTTGCCTACACATGTGGGACGCCTATCGTAACCATAAGAAGTTTCTAATACTCATACAATGTCCACGCCCAAAAAATGTAGATGGCACTAGGGAGGGGACACTCACCTGCAGTATTTGTAGTTTCCTGTAAACACAGCCCTCCCTTGGCTCCCGCAGGCTTGACCTAGTTAAGGCTGGAAGTCTCCATGCCCTCTGGGTGCCCAGTCCCCCTCACAGCAAAGGGAGGAGCAGCCGGGGACCTCTGGCTTGCACCAGCTACACTGGGGCTTTGTTTCCTCCAAGAGAATTCCACCTATCGCAAAGCCGGAGAGGTCAGAAGCCTCCGAAAGTCATTCCTGTAACTCTCGGAGGGGCGGAGTGAGCAAGGAAATGGTTGAATGTTCCCAAATAAGTCCCAGCTCACTTTCCCCCATTATCGGTCGGGCACAAGTCCTCAGGGAACCCTCTTTCTCAAAGGAGGTTCCAACAGGCATGTAAACATAGATCCTTAAATCACCCATTTTGAATTTCTGTTTACGGGCTGTAAAGTTCGAGATCCACCAGGACGCTACTAAAGCCATTTAACGCAAACTCTGGCTTCTTGATGTTACACGTGGTCTTCGGAAAATCAAAGCAAGAATTATGCACTAAAAATATTTCATCTCCGTCTCAGAAGTGGCTCTGAAGAGAATCTTAGAAAACTGGTAAACACACACCTGGCATTTTTGCTTTTGATCCTTGCTGATCCTTGCCTCGTACTATCAGCAAGCGGCAAATTGCTCAGCTTAACTTAAGGACCAGAATAAGAACAAGTGGTAAAGTGCTTTCTGAAACCTCGAACCGAGGCACGGAAGTCCCTTCCCAAACAGGCCATCGGTGGCCGGTTTCACAACACTGAGAAAGGCTGAGAAATCCTCTTTCGGAAGCGAGATCTCTCCCCGACCCACTTTACTCACCATTTCTGGGGCCGCCATCATTAAAAGCAGAAATACTTTCCTTTCTCATTATAAAAGCAAGCGTGAGGGTAAGCAGGCTGCCAACAGGTTCTTCCAATCGGGAAACACTTCCCCCAAGTCGCCAGGCCTCGTCAACTCAATCATCACGGCAAATGGCATTATCGAGGGCAGCCGGGTAACCCGACCTGGATGAGGCTATCAGGTGGCCATCGGTGGGACGACTGCAGAGACCAGGGAGGGGGAGAATGTGACTTGCCTTTAATTAGTAAGTAAGGTAAGCAAACCTTTTCAGAAACTTCACATAAGTGAGCCCGCTCACCAAGAGGGGCAGGCAAAATGCTTCGGGAGGGGGGGTTTCTCTGTGTGACTGAGTGGAGTTTAGACTTCACAGCTGCTCTGCAGACAAAAGAGAGGGAGCCTGTAGGTGTTCTCACAGTGAGCACTCTCTAGAGACGCCTCGCATTCTGCAAGGGGCCTCTCCGTCCCGAGGCGTTTCTGCACACAACACAGCTTTAAAATGTGTGATCAGGAGAGAACATAGCCCGGCCGCTGTGGGCAGGGGACTGAGCCCCTTCGGAAGTCTAGTGGAGTAGGGCTAGATGCATTCAGTGATTCACCAAATATTAATGGGCCGTCGGCCGTGAGCCAGGCGTTCCAGACCCAAGCAGATGGCAGGGGGACAAAGCCTTCACCTGTGGTCTCAGGTGATGACAGATGCTAGGAAGAGAAGGGGCTGGCAGAGGGTTAGAGTGATCAGACCAGGGGTGGAGGAAGACTTCCAGGAAGAAGTGGTATTTCAGTGGAGACCACAATGATGGGATAAAGTAGGCCTTGCGAGTTAAGAAGGGAGACTGTTTTAAGCACAGGACCATCAACTCCAAAAGCCTGGGGAAGATGAGCTGGGGGTCTTCGAGGAACCCCAAGAAAACCTATGCGCTTGGAGATCGGCAGGCAGATCGTGGAAGGCCTGGGCCATTGGAAGGACTCTGACTTGGTTTCCGTGTGATGAAAAGCCACCAAAGAGCTGAGCAGGGCAAAGTCCGACCTATGCATGTGGACAAAGCATCGGGACAGCGGTGGATTCACAGAAAGCCAGCAGGAAGCTACTGAAACCCTGGGCCACCATGGCAGTGACTTGGACCAGGACGCTGGTGGTGCAGATGGAGAACAAAAGCCGGACTAGGGATTGATTTTTAAAAATGGAGTTGGCAGGATTTGCCAATGGCAACAATACCAGAGATATATTCAGCCCCTCGTGGTGAGACTCAGTTTTGTTTTCCTACCTCCCAGCACCTGCGCACATACCTCCCAGGGTTTTTGGGTTTGCACCACCCCCCACACCTTACATCTTTCCTAACTACTCTCGCGTCCTTGAACAAACATTTGCCCTCGAAGACAGGAATAGGAGACTTGGGACTTGATTCTTTCTTTGTTTTCCCGAGTGCTGGAGGCGATGCCGCAGCGGAACACCACTCTCCGAGGACAGTCCAGAAGGTACCCTCACGGCACCGGGACAGAGACGACCGTGTGATGAGGCTCCGGGCACACGGCTGCGCTGATCAGAAACTAAGGTGGCAGAACAACACTGAGAAGACACGGAGAAAACCAGAAGCAGTCATGAATTCACAGATGTCCTGTTAATACGTTAACAGGTTATCATCTCGGAATGGGTGTCAAATGAGGCCAGTTTGTAGGGTAGAGCAGGGCGATGACCCGCAATGATGGCTGAACTTCTACCACTTTGCAGCAGCCTCTCAGAACGCTTACCTGCAAACTGATTCCATCAATCACAAACAAACCTTGAAGGAGAGAGAAATCATTATACGGAGGGCAGACGTTCACCAAGGTGGTGTCTTGCGTGGTCTTGGTTTGGAGAAGGGGAGGGGACCCCCTGGTGGGTCCTCTAGGAGTTGTGAAGTTGTCGTAACCATTTGCACACAGCTTGAGTTCCAAGCATTACATCAGTTTCCACCTGTTTTCTTTTTTCTTTGAGAGGGAGAGAGAGGGAGGGAGTATGAGCAGGGTAAGGGACAGGAAGTGAAGCAGGTCCTCCGCTGAGCAGGGAGCCTGATGGTGGGCTGGCTCCCAGGGCTCTGGGACCACGACCTGAGCTGAAGGCAGATGCTTAACCAGCTGAGCCACCGAGGTGCCCCGCAGTCTCCACCTTGATCCCATTAGTGAGAGAAGGAGGCTTTGGGAGTCAGCCACCAGGAAAAGTGTCAGTCAAGAAGCTTTGTCTTTTCACTGTTGGTCTTGGAAGATAACTTGTCAAGCTAAAGAAAAGGGATGAGGCTAGATTGGTGATTTCCTCGCTTACGTAAATAAGATTTTTTTTTAAAAAAAAAGAGAAATTTATATTTCAACATGTTATAAAGACAGTTGCTCAGAAAGTGGCTTACTATTGAGAAAAGAAAAATATATTTGAGTAGAGGCTATATTTCAGACCCCAAACCTACCTTTTTTTTCCTTCTGGTCCTAGGCTTCTTCTACTTTGAGGCTTTCAAATTTGAGCTATTGAATTCATTTGATTATGAAATTATTTCATCTTTTTAATTCCTCAAAGAAAAAAGATATTTAAAAACATAACTAACTTACGTTTAAAGATGAAATATTGAAAGATTTTCCTCTAAAATGGGGAACAACAGAGGGAGATGCACTGTATAGAAATATATCATATCCATTCAACATTTGGAGTCCAAGCCCGTGCAATAAAAGAAGAGGAAAAGGAAGAGGAAGAAGAAGGAGAAAGAAGGAAGAATAAAGAAGAGGAGGAAGAGAAAAAAAGAAGAGAAGAAAAGGGGAAAAAAGAAAACAAGGAAGGAAAAGAGAGAAAAAGAAATTTTAAAAGGAAAGAAGGTGTACTGGTGAGAAAGAAAAATATATTATCGTAGACACAACTCCTTTCATACATAGAATATTTTTAACATTCTAGAGATTAGTTATTGGAATTAATAAGTAAGTTCAACAAGACATTTGGATATAAGTTAAGGTAAAATAATGTGAAATCAATAGTATTTTGAATCACCAGCAACAAAGAGTATGAATACAAAACTGAAAAAAAATAATTTACGGTGACATTAAAAAATGATCAAATACTTAAGAATAATCTAACTAATATTGCAAGACCTCTACACAGAAAATCATGCAACAGAATTGAAAGAAAATCTGATAATTCTATGCCAGGAAATTTAACAACTTAGATAAAATGATCAAGTTTCTTGAAAAACAACTTAGTGAAACCCATGCATGAAGAATACTCCCGTATCTGTAAATAAATTAAATCCATAATTTAAAGCTTTCTAAGAAAATTCTAGGCCCAGATGACTTTACTTATACATCTTTTCAAACATTTAAGAAAGAAGTTATACCAGTCTTACAAAAGCTCAGAGAATCAGGAAAGAAGAAATATTTCCCAACTCATGTATGAGGCCAGGATAACAGTGACACTGAGGGTAACAACTGTCCCCATTTGCCATGGATTGAAGGGGTTCCTAGAATGGGAACTTTCAGTGTTGTGACCAGGAAGTCTCGGGAATATCAGCATGAGCTACGGACACCAAAACTTGACAAGGAAGTTCTAAGAAAGGAAGAGAACAGGCCAAGCTAACTAAGAAACACAGATGCAAAAAATTCTAAACAAAGCATTAACAAATTGATTAATATATACAAAGGATAACATGATCCAAGTTTTATCTTAGAAACACAAGGTTGATTTAACACTCAAAGGTCAACTGGAATAAGCTACCTCATTCACCGAATAAAGAAGGAAAACAACATGATCATCTCAGTAGATGCAGAAAAAGCTTTTGATAAAATTCAGTATCTGTTAATGAATTTTTAAAAAACACCTCAGCGAATTAGGAGTGAAAAAAATTTATTTAATATGATAAAGGGTACTTATCCTAAACTTATATTCGACATGTCACTGGAGGCCTTTGCCACAATGACATGGCATGGAGAGGAAACAAAGTTTACAAATATTGGAAAGGAAGGGGGAAACCAGCATTCTTTGAAGATGACATACTTATGTACACAAAAAAATCAAAAAGAATCTACCATGTTAGAATTAATAAGTGATCTCGGCCAGATTGTTGGATGTGATGTCAATATAGAAGAATCAATGATATTTTTATATACTGGCAACAAATGGAAATGGGAATTTTTTTAAATCATAGCAACACATGGGAATAAACTTAGTGACAGAAATACAAGACCCTGAAACTACAAAACACTACTAAGAGAAAGTAAATAGAAAGATATACCATATTCATAGAATGGAAGCATCAGTATTGTGAAAACTGGCCTATAGATTCAACACAATCCCCTCACATCCCAGCAGGCCTATTTTTGTTGAAAATTAGCATACTGTTTTTATTGTTCTTAGTATTCCTTCCGTTTCCTTTCTAAAAATAAAATTTACGCACTTTGAAATGCACACCGTCTGAGTGTTGGAGTCAGTGGTCTTGAAGACCTACACACCCTTATCGGGAGAGAGAACATTTCCGTCACCCCCAAAACTCCCTCACACCCTCGCCCTGGGCAACCACTTACCTGTTTCCTGTCTCTGTATTTCAGTTTTACCTGGTTTTAGAGTTTCATTTAAATAGAATCGAGTCTGGCCTCTTTAAATCAAAATGATATTGTTTGGAATTCATCCATCCTGTCTCACGAGACGGCAGTGTGTGCTTGTTATTGAGGAGTGTTACTCAATGACTGAATGTTGACCGAATGTTCCATCACTTACATATGTATTCAACAGTCGATGGACTTTGGGATTCTGTCGAGTTTGGGTCCACTGTGAGTAAGGCCACCACGGACGTTCACGTGTGGTCGCTCCTTCTCACTTCTCCTTGGTAGAAAGCCAAGAGTAAACTTGTCCCGTAGCACATGGATGCTGAACTGTGTAAGAGACTGTCCGAAGGTTTTCCAGAATGCGGGGGCAAGGCGTGAGAGTCCCAAGTAGTCCACGGCCTTGCCAGATTTGGTACTGTCGATCTTCCCAACTTTGGCTCCTCTGGGAAGCGTGCTGGGGCTCTGGGACGCAAACCCCACGTGGGAGCAGGGCTGGGGGAGACTGTAGCCCGGCAGCCCGCAAAGAGGATTCTGAAAAACCAACATCTCATGCAAACAGGATATTAGCTTTTGTCAGAAAGATCAAAAGGGCTTGAGGTTTTTTTCTTCACAGTGTCAGGCAGCCTTGCCTGCCTCACTCTCTCTGGCTTTATCTATTCATTTCTGTCCACAGGCAGGAAGAGATGGCAGCCGGGGAAACTCAGCTCTACGCGAAGGTCTCCAACAAGCACAAGGGCCGCGGCACCCCCTCGCTCCTGGACCCGCTCCTGGGAATGGGCTTCCCGGCACACACCGCGTGAGTACCGTCCCCCCAGGCCACTGGGGGTGTGTCCCAGGCCCCCCAACCCTCTGGTCCCTGCCCCACTACCGCAGGGAGCTCAGAGCGCTTACTTCCTGCCCAAGGAGTGCACCTTGTAGTGCCAGATGCTATCTCAAAATAAGGCCCTTTTCTGCTTTTTATAAACGACACGATCTTGGCCCTTTACACACAACCTCTGCCGGCTGGCTGGCTAGATGGCTTGTAGAGGGACCCTGAAATGAATAAAAATTGGGAGGCGTGTGTTACTGGGACACCCTCATTTTTCAGGGTTTGGAGGAGCATAGGCCTGGGCGTACCCTCCCTGCAGCGGGGTGACGGGGATGACACTGGAAGGTGTTTCAGACTCTCAGTGGAAGGGGGTGGTTGAGAGAACCACCAGTAAGAACGCATTTCTAAACGGTGCAGGGAAACCATTCATCCATAGGGAGAATCTCTCCAATGTCTGATCGTTGCAAGACATGGTTAAGAAAGTGCCAGGACTGTGCTGACTCGACACTGCTTACCAAGGACAAGGTCCCCGCGTGGAAAGTTTCAACCTTAAGAGCCACGCTGTCAGAGAGAGAAGTCCCTAAAAGCAATGAGCTATGATAAGGACGTGGGGTACTAAGTTTTTACAGGCTTATTCACAAGGGAAAATGCATCCGAAGTCCCTTAAAGGGGCATCTGGGGGGCTCAGTTGGTTAATTGTCTGGTACTCGGCGCAGGTCATGATCCTGGGGTCCTGGGATTGGGCTCCCTGCTCCGTGGGGGGCCTGCTTCTCCCTCTCCCTCTGCCGCTCCCCCTGTTTCTGCTCTCTCTGTCTCTGTCTCTCCATCAGATGAATAAATAAGTTCTCAAAAAAAAAAAAAAAAAGAAGTACCTTTAAGTAACTTTGGACTGGGGAGGGGACCGGAGTGTCCTTAAACATTATAACAAACCCTGAGCAAATGGGCTGAAGTCACTTGGGAGCAACACCCTTTTCTCTTCTAATCTAAATCAGAACTTTGTTGCCTCTGTGTTGATGATGAACGAGGGATCTTTGAAATAAGCCGTGGAAGCGCGCACCAGACCCCGACCTGGGCACCGTCCCTCGGAGGCCGCCGGGGACACGGAGGCCAGAGAGCACAGGCGCTGGGGGCACAGGACCCCACTCTTGGCCCCTCTGAAGCCCATCCTTTATTACGCTGCTGATGCTGGAGGCGGACTCGTGCTCAGAACCTCTCATGAATGAAACCAAGGTCACCCCCGACCGCGTTCCCCAACAGCAGCACCCGGGGCTGCCATCTTGCTTTGCTCATCAGCTTCGGCTGCTTCTGGGCTCAATTCTTGAAGGAGCCTCCCCAGCCATAGTCCATCCTGTTCGGTTTGATCCCATTCGGTCATACGTAATTTGGCGTATATATGTTCCTGGGTCATCATGAGGTCATCATGAGGCCCCGCTGGGCCCCAGGGACCCCGGGGACCGCACAGGCTGGTGGAGGAGGTGGACAGACACACGCCCATAGAGACGAAGTGTGGTGACTGTATGTGCGGTGGGGAGACAGGACGGCCTGCCCCATTCACCTCACTGGGAGGTGTGGGGGAGTTTTCCTGGAGGAGGGACCCCTGAGCCAAGCTTGGAAGGATCCGTGCCATCCCTGGAGGCGCGTGTTGGCACAGGGCTACATTTTGGTGAGGAGGTACGGGTGCAAGCCAGGGGTTCAGCCCTTCAGAGCCACCCTCTGGATCCGAGAGTGGGTTCACCTGGTGGGTGTGTGGGCGCTGGCTGAGGAGGCAGGGCTGTGGGCTTGGGTGGAGCCCGTTCCCAGAACCGAGGGCAGGAGCCCCTGAGCCGGGGAGGAATGAGCAGGTGTGCGTTTTCAGAAGCCACAGTAATGCCACACGGAGACGGAGGCCTGAGCGGGGCATCCGGGTGCCAAGTCCAGCCGTCCAGGCCATCGTGGGGGCCTCCCCAGGGGTCCCACGTGCTGGAGGGCTTCCCCCGCCTCTCCCCTGCTTCCCCAAAGAATGGAAGGCAGATCTCTGAAGTCTCCTCTCGTTCTGCTTTCCTATAGGCTGAAGGCATTGGCAGCTACTGGAAGGAAGACAGTGGAAGAGGCATCCGATTGGTGAGTAGGGCTGTCTCTCTGCTCGTGCGCTGTCTACTCAGCTCTGCGGGCTCTTGGGGGGGAGGTGGGGAAGCACCCCGCACATGCCGGGCGGCTGGGGCCGCGGTCCCTGACCGTCCACCCAGAGCCAGAGGAAAGGAGAAGAGAACCAGCGTTTCAAACGGGCAAACAGAGGAGAGAGATTGAAATTTGAACAAGCCTTTCTTCACCTTAAAATCTGAGTTTACCCAAATCTGACGATGAACCAGGAAGAAATCCACGTGATTTGTTGAATAAATAGGGAAGCTACAAAAGAGTTTACTGCTGGTCCTTGATGCCCCCTGAGGCATCAGGGGCCAAGTGGGTGGGGCCCGGGGAAGGAATCGGGGTTCCGGGAGGCTCTGCCATCAACCAGCTATGCACTCGGAAAGCCGCCCACTTCTGTGGGCCTCGGCTTTCTGCTCTGGGGTCACCCCGTTCTCTAGCACCCCGTCCCTCCCGAATGTGCCGTGATGCTGTCATTCTGCCCCGAGGCGGGAAGTCCCCTCACGCTCTGTTCTGGAAAACCGCAGCAATATCAAAAATCAAGCAATAAAAACCAGGTCTCAGCCAGCGGGGGCGCCCTCCCAGAGCAGGATGGCAAATACCGACAGTAGGTCCCTGAGTGGCCAGCATGTCCTCACTGGGAACCCCCTCTTCCCCCCAAAAATTCTAGACCAAAGGCAACCTAGGTAACCCCTTTACCAGACTAAGGGAAACACCCACAATCCTCTGGGCTAGGCTAACCCTAAAGTCAGTTGTTAAATTTGAATTTCAAACCAAACCCATTGCCTCGAGGGCCATGGTGACTTCCTGCGAGTTACAACTCAGCCAAGAGGACCGCAAGTCCCACTGAGGCGTGGGGAGACGGTGGGGTCCCCTAGGCTCTACCAGGGAAGTGCCAACTAAGATACCATTAAAAATAAAAGACAGCTTCATGGGTCCACGCAGACGAGCAGAAGGGGGCTCTCTCCGTGTCCTGGCTGCAGTCTGGCCGTGTGCCAACGTTGCTGCCCACCATGGACATCCATGTCCACGTCCACGCCCACGTCCACGTCCAGATCCGTGCCTTGGAAACATACAAATGGCTCAAGAAATGTGAACAGAGATATTGATTACTGCCGATTGAAACTGTTCACCAAGGGACCACTAGAAGTGTCCAACAGTGGGCGTGCACGGCCCTCGGAAGGCTCATCCTGACCCGCCAACCAGATGCCCTCCCGTAAACGTGGACAAATCCCAAACACCTGGTGTGGACTCAAAACAATGCAACCTGCAGAATAATTTAAACCGTCACCTATGATTTATACAAAACACACGCGCGTGTTATCTGCGGATTGGTTACTTAAGTTTCTGGAAGAAAAAAGCAAATCGTGAAGGAGGCATTTGCTCTCCCCCCCCCCCCCAACGGAGGGGCAGAGCGCCCTCTGTTGGTGTTTTGCCCCTAAGGAGACCCCGAGGGCCCCGTTTCCCCAAGGGGCCGCATCCCGCCCCCTGAGCTCAATATTGCATCTCGGGCATTTCTCTGCGTCACGAGAGATTCTTCAGCTCACTGTCCCTCATCTGGTCTTTGTGTCTTCCCTGTTACAAATAACCCCACCGTAAAATACCTCACAGGGCAGTGTTACTGGCTTTCCCCTTTGGAGAAATTTCTGGAAGCCCAATTGTCAGCTCAGATGGGACGGCTGTTGGAAGGCTCTTGGTGCAACCTGACGGTCTGCAGGAGTTCCACAAACCCACTGCCCCTTTGACACATGGAGCACGACCTTCTTCCCTTCCAAAGCGTTGTGTTAATTTCACAGACGAGGAAATGACGCCTTGTGGTTGTCTTGATTCTTATTTCCGTCATCAGTGAGGATGAACTTCAATTTGGGGTGGTATGCCATTTTTCCTTGTCCTTAAAATAACCTCCTGAACACAAAGGAGGCATAGAACAACCACCTACGTTTTGTCTCGTTGTGTTTTGTTTTGGTTTTGTTTGTTTGGGTTTTTTTGGCGGTTTTGACTTTTACGCTCAATCTGAAGCTGGATGGAATGAAATGTGAATGTTTTCTACAAGTTTTCTGGCCCCAAAGACTGTCTGAAGACAAGGCCAACTTTTCTGTGTCTTGGTCTTCGGCCGGGAATCAGACCAGCGTGGGGCAGAGCCGGGGGTGAGGGGACCCAGTGCCCCTCCGTGGCCACGCCAGCCCCGGGCGTGGCAAGCCTCGCCGACGGTGAGTCTGTGCTGCTCGGACACGGCTGGCACTGAGTGGCCACGCTCCCCACGTGGGGCACGTGTCCCCCCGTCAAGGCACCCGGTGAAAGCAGCCTATTCTGTTGCAGGCTGCGTTGTCATCGCGATGACCCTTCTCTGGATGACCCCATCCCCCAGGAGTACGCCCTCTTCCTCTGCCCCACGGGATCCCTGCTGGAAAAGCTGCAGGACTTCTGGAGGGAAAGCAAGCGTCAGTGCACCAAGAACCGAGCCCATGAGGTCTTCCCTCACATAACGCTCTGTGACTTCTTCACAGTGAGTTGGCCCCATGCACCTTTAATGCCCCTTAACGCGCCGCTGGGGGCAGCTCCCTGGGACTTCTAGGCACTACTGGGAGTCACTGAGGGCAGCCACATGATCTATTTCCACGGGGTGACCCACAGCTAGCCCCTTGTGTGGGACACCCTTCACTCTTGTCCTCATCTGGGAGACTCCTATGCATTCCTCAAAGCCCCACTCACTTAGCCCCTCCCTCTGTTAAGTCTTCTCCCGCTCCCCAGGCAGAA
>CM053603.1:182015828-182049098 GCA_028646535.1 Procyon lotor
CGGGGGAGCACTGCGGCCTCGGGGTTAGGGCGGCATGGCATAGGTAACGTGATCAGACCCACTGTGTGCAGGGACCTGGGGGGCAGTGGGGAGACTGGGACAGAGCCCGCGTTGGTTCCTGGTCCCCCAGAAAGCAGACCCCAAGGTGCAGAGGGTTAATTGGGAGAAACAGCTGTGAAGGGCAAAGAAGAAAGGGACAGGCAGAAGAGGGGAGGGGACCAGGCGGCTCCGAGCAAGACAGCGGACGGACAGGGAGCCTGGGAGCCCAGAGCACCTCCAGGGAAGCCACATCGGGGCAGTGACTGGCTTGGTTACTGTGGGAGCGTGGCCGGATGCCGGGGACTGAGACCGCTGTCCCCCTCACGGGGAGCTCTGGGCAGTGCATGCCCGCAGCTGCCTCCAGAAGCTGAATGATGCAATGCCGACCACAGCTGTGGCTTGAGTTGACTGCCATGGAGGGACAGGAGGTGGCTCGGGTGCCAAGGGCCTTCCCACCTAGACACTTAAAGGACATTCCGTTCCAAAAGGTATTTCACCCACAATCTCTAAGAAACTGAGGACCACGCAGTAGAACAAATCCGTAACCCCAATCCATAACGTGGACGAGACGAATCACAGCCTAGCATCGCGACCTGAAATAGGGTCTGGGGGCTGCAAGGTCCTTCTGAACTAAGGTCACAGGTGCCCTTCTAACACGAGGCGAGAAAACGCATCCTCTGTCCCCTCTCCCTCAGTGCGAGGACCACAAGGTGGAGTGTCTGTACGAGGCTCTAAGGAGAGCAGGGGACAGGATCCTGGGTTCCTTCCCCTCGGCCGTCCCTCTGGTGCTTCACTCTTCCATCAGCTACCTGGGCTTCTTCGTCAACGACAGCCCTGCGGACGTCATCCGGGAATTCGCCACGACGTTCGCTACAGAAGCCTCTGTCTTAGCAGGTAGGCAGCCCTGGCCGGGTGCACACGAAGGGCACGGTTAATAGGGAGTGACTGCTATGTCCGGGGCCGTGCTCGCTCCTGGGGTACAGTGGGTCAGCCGCGGGGAGGGGGTGCCGGCTGCCTGGGCTGGGCTCCGGGGCCGTGCTCGCTCCTGGGGTACAGTGGGTCAGCCGCGGGGAGGGGGTGCCGGCTGCCTGGGCTGGGCTCCGAGCACATGCGCACCCTGGTCCGGGACGTCTCCTTCCTCACGTCTCCCTTTGCAGCCCGCTCCTCCGACATGGCCTTAGTGCGAGGCTGAACGGTATGCCTGGAGCTAAATCTAATGAGCCAGGTTGTCCTTCGAAAGGAAAGCAGACTCTGAGAACCAGCGGTCACTTTTTTCTCGAATGCCTTTGTTTGCATCGATGTGGTTTTTCAGAACACTTGGCCCATTCCAGCCGCCCGGGCGAACGCTCCCAGGAGGGGACGTTGGGCGGCCATGTGAAGACCATGGATCACAGGCTGGTGCCCCTGCTGGGGGATCGGGGGCTTCCCAGCCCCAGGCCTACCTTGGGCAGATCCCCTCCTGCCTCTTTGTATAAAACCAAGTCCTAGTTGGTTTTTGCTAATGTTTTAGGGAGGAGCATAGTCTTTTCTTCTTGGCCTCTTGGGGAAGGGCTGCCTAGACTCCCCTTGAGGATCTGCAAACCTCCTTTTTCCCCCAGCGCCAGCGCTGGTCTGGAGATGCGCTCGCTCCGGCTGGGGTGCACGGGAGGGACTCCGGACTTGCCCCCAAAGACGAGAGCTCCTCCCGCATCTCTGGTTAGCGCTGGGCCTCCATCGGGCCTCATCCGCCCCAAGACTCACTCTTGTCTCCCTGCAAACTGGCGAGGGCCCTTCCAACAACACAGCTCATTTCTGTGGCCCTTCCCCGACCGTCCTGGCACACGGAATGCTCTCAGTGTTGGGACCCCAAGGACCCTGGCGGGGACTCTCCGCAGGCGTCCCGAGGCCCCGTTCTCACATCAGGAGGTCACCGAATCCTGGGTTTCCGCTTGGAGGCTGGCCTCTGGCTGCTGGGGTCCTATTTGCTGGGTGATTATCGGCTTACCCTGTGTCTTTGCAGGACAGTGTCCTTTGTATAAACAAGAGTAGAGAGAGTGGTGGCTCTTTAATGTCCTTGCCTCCAAAGGACAACACGGTCCCATCGTGTCCTGTCGGCCCCTGGCCACGGAGCAGGCGGGCCCCCTCCCTGGACGCTTTGCACCCCCCAACATCGTTCTCAAGGGCCCCATTTTAAAAATGAAGAGACAGAGGCCTGTAAAGAGTAGCATGCCTGCCCACAGTCACCGTCATGGAGAGAAAGTGTCCCCTAGAATTCCCATCCACCCAGACCCTTGGGGGACTTCATTTGGAAATAGGGTCTCCACAGATATAATTAATTAAGATGAGGCCAGACTGGAGCCCAGAATGGGGGGGGAAGGCCCCCCATTCACTGACCAGTGTCCCTCTAGGAGAGGAAAAGACACCCAGAGACAGGGGGAGGAAGCCACGGGAGAGGGGAGGCAGGGATGTGGGGGCGCAGCCACAAGCCAAGGAGCGCCAGGAGCCCCGGGAACCCGCCATGGCAGGAGGGACCCTGCCCAGAGCCTTCAGAGGGAGGGCAGTGCTGCCCACCCACGGATTTCCGACTTCTGGCCCCCAGGCTGTGAGAGAACACATTTCTGTGGGTTCAAGCCCCGCAGTCTGTGGCCATTTGTGACAACAGCCCCAGGAAAGCCACTGGACCCCCTAAGCAGTGGTTGGAGGTGGAACATGGGTCCAACCCTGTCTCGTGCGGCCCCACCTGGGTTTCTGCCGCCCAGACACAGAGTGGCTGCAACGTCCCGTCTCTTGCCCTGCCCTCCCACACCTGGGCCCTGGGCTGGACCCTGATGGGTAGGGAGTAGCCATCAGCTTCAGGCTGTCCTGCGTCCCTCTCAGGGCAAGTGTGTCCCCCCCAGCCCCGCTGTCGCCGGTGAAGCCCCACAGGCAGGGCCTGCGGAGAGCAGACCAGACAAGGACCCATTCAGAAGCCGTGTGTGGGTCACTGATCTCTCGGAGGACAACAAGCGCGAGTCTCTCCCAGGCCACGCTGACTCACGTGGCAAGGCCGTCCTCCCCCGACCCAGCGCCGAAACACCTCAGGAAGGAATTTCCCCGACACCCACCCACCCACGATCTCAATCTTGGCTTCTCGCCTCGGCAGTTTCTTGTTTGCTGCTAGAGGCTCGTGTAGGGGGTGGGAGGCATCGGCGGGGCCGCCGGGTCTGGGCCCAGGAGGTGGCGGCAGCATCGGTGACATTTTCCAGGGGAGATCAAAGCCATCTGCTGGTATGGTCCATCCAGGGGAGGGGCGGCAGGTAACAGGTATTTGCTAGAAGACTCCCAGAGATGTGAACGAAGAGACTGGTTTCAGGGCAGCCCCGGCAGTGGTAGTCATTGTCCACAGTCACTTGTCCCCAAGTTGCTGCCATCAGAATGATAGCAGAGTCGGGCCAGGATGCTCCCAAGGTCACCCCACCAGAAGCAGCTCTACCCGATGCCGAGTCTGTGCGCTCCCGTCGGTCCCTGCCTCCTGGGAACGTGAAGTCCTTTGCGGCGCAGCTGAAAGCAGATCCTGGCCGAGGTCAGGGCCCTGGAATGAGGACCCGGGGGGAAGGTGGGGGCGGGGGCCACCAGAGCAGAGGCCCCCCAAAGTGGCCTAGGGCTGGCTACTCCGAGGGCTTCCTGCTTCACCAACGGGAGCGAAATAGTAGCGATCCTGCCGTGTTTGACACAGCTGAGCTGCCTGTGATGTTTTCTTCCTGAGACTCTGCGGCTGAACCAAACCCCACTGAGCTAGAGCTCCGGGCCGGTCGGTCCAGGCCGCCGGGTCACGTGCCCACCGCCGGGAATGAGGGAGAAGCTGTTCACTGCGTCCACTTTGGTCAACTGTTTGGGCAACGAGTCAGCAAATCCCCAGGCTCCAAACACCCCCAACTCATATCTCTACCCCTCCTCTTTCCTACCCCCTGTCAGATTGGCGGTACTCAACCATCCCCTCTGTAAGCTGAACTCAGCAGAAGGCACAGTCTGGGGGGGGGGTCCCTGCCTCACCGAGAAAGCCCCAGGGCCCAGGGGCACCATACACAAAGGCTTTGCACCAGGAGCCCTGGGTGCGTGGCCATCGTGGGTGTGTGGCCATCGTGGGTGTGTGGCCATCATGGGAAGGCAGGGCCCATGGTGTGGGTTAAAGCGCCCATCACCCTTGTGTCTGCCCGATCTCCCAGACTGCACCGTGAAGCCTTGCACCAAGCAGCTACATCTGACCTTGGCCCACAAGTTCTACCCCCACCACCAGAGGACGCTGGAGCAGCTGGCCAGAGCCGTCCACCCAGGCCACAGCTGCCAGTGGACCGCCGCACTCTACTCCCGAGATATGCGCTTCGTGCACTACCAGGTGAGCAAACCCAGGCCTGGGGGCCTCGGCCAGAGCAGCCCGGGTCGGGCAGTCCTCTCGGGCTGGATCCTCCATGGGCACCAATGGCTGCCCACCCGGCAGAGCGCTGACCCCCAGGAGCCCTCCTCTGGAGGTAGTTCAGGCCAAGGAAGACCATCTGCCGTTTATCGTTTTTTTCCTTGATCATTTCCCCTTTTGAGCAATGTGGGACTAGCGTTCTTTTATATTTGAGTTGTAGACACAAAAACGATTTTGAAAAGATAATGGTAGCATTGCAGGCAATAAAAAAATGGACTATTACAAAAACTTACAAATATATTGTATTGCTTATTAATTCGTTTAAAGGACGATTTCAGTGAAACCTCATTGCAAGACCCCAAGTTGATTGGCTGAAAGGGAAAGGAGGCGGTGCTCCCTTTCAGACCCATGGAATTAGCATGAATGAATCTAGCTTGTTCTATGTTGGATGAGAAGCAATATGTAACCTCGTGCCCAGGAAGGTGGACGCGAAAATCTAATTATGCTCTGAGATCTTTCATATTAGAGATCAGTGAATAGTGATATGAAATGGAGAGATGGTGGATAGAAAGACAGATAGGCACCAGAATGCATTTCCGAACCCACCCAAGAATTCCATCCACAGTCTAGAATATGCTACTATCTGTCATCGAAGCCCTGGGAGTGCCTTCAAGCTCTCGTCTGACACAGGAAAACCCTTGCATCCTTCCCAGACCCTCAGGGCCCTCTTCCAGTACAAACCTCAGAACGTGGACGAGCTGACACTAAGCCCCGGCGACTATATCTTCGTGGACCCCACTCAGCAGGAGGAAGCCAGCGAAGGCTGGGTGATTGGGATCTCCCAGCGGACGGGCTGCCGGGGCTTCCTGCCTGAGAACTACACAGAGCCAGCCGGCGAGTCTGACACCTGGGTCAAGCACAGGTGAGTGCTGCCCCTGGTGGCCGCTCCAACGTCTCTCTCTGGGTTTGTCTAAGGCCATCCCTCCGAAAACACTGGCTGCCATATTTGTATGCTTCTAGGCCATTCCATCATTGGTAAAAATTGCCTTCTCCATGCTGGCAACATTATCCCTGCAGGTAGAGTTAATGTCTTGGTCGATTCATGGTTTCTTGCAGATGGTGTTCAGAAAACATGAATTACTCTATTTGGCTTCTAAGATCCTAATCCCAAAACAGCTACAAAAGCCACCTTCTTATTATGGACATAAGAGATCATAATCAGAGATCCTGAGCTTGGCTTTATCTATCTTTCTACTCAGTGTGTCAGTTGTAAAGCGCTAAGAGGCATGACCGGTTTTCCATTGCTCTACGGCAGATGACCGTGAACTTCCCAGCTAAAGCAACACATGTTCATTTTCTCCTAGTTTTCGTGCAATCAGGAGTCTGGGCGTGGCTTAGCTCCAGGTCTCCCAAGGGTCCAATCAGGTTTGGGTCAGAGCTGGAGTCTCATCTGAAGCTCAGGGTCCTCTCCTGAGTTCATGTGGAGTTGGCAGAGCTCATTTCCTAGAAGCCGTAGGGCTCCTGGTGAATTGCTTCTTCATGTTCAGGTGGAGAGTCTCTTCACTTGAGCATTTTTAGCATCATCTGGAGAGGCTGGGGTTGCCCGGAATCATCAGGTCCTAGCTCCTTTTGTTCAATTTTCTCCCATATGTTACTACGAGCAGCAAGAAGAGACCAGGCCAGGACTTGAATGCTGTGCTTGGAAATATTCTTAGGAAATATGACCAACTTCACTGTTGAAAGGTTCTGCTCTCCACCAACAATCTCACTAAACTTTTCGCCGCTATGTGGTAATGCTCCCCCTTCCTCCGATTCCCTGTAACCTGTATCTGCCTCCTTCCTGGTTCTCCCCAGTGTCTGTGTTACCACGAACCGTCTGTCCAAAATAGTTCCTTTATCGAGTTTCTCAAAACTCTCCCCACCTCCACCCACTGCTCACCCAGAATGGCCCCCACGTTTTAGGGATTTGTCCCGGCAACTCCCCACCTCTGACTCCAAATCCAGGGTCAGTTAAAGTTCAGCCAGAGAAGCAGAACAGAATAATAATTTATATATATATATGTCATATTTGTACAAATTTATATATATTATTGTATATATTTATACACATATAAATATGAAGACATTTCTAAAATACATACTATTTTATAGTTAATATACAAAAATGATTTATTAATAATCTAAGTTTCTATTTATGTGATGTTACTTATATTGGAACATATGTGTAGGTTACACACCGCGTCTATATGCATCCATTTAAGGATTTATGACAAGGAAGTGCCACTTGTGACAGTTGGGGCAAGAAGGGAAGGAGGGGAGGGAACACAACCGTTGGAAACCATGGTGACACAATAGCTTGTCTCCATGTGACAATCGGGAGGGAGTCCTCAGGCAGACGGGAGAGCAAATGCAGACACACCTGCTACTTGGAATCTCTGAGGTCAGGGAAGCCCTAAGGCTTTTTTTAAAGACCCTCCCACTAAGTCAGGCCCACACAAGATAACCTTGGGATTAATTTTTTTAAAGATTTATTCATTTATTTATTTGACAGAGAGAGATCACAAGTAGGCAGAGAGGCAGGCAGAGAGAGAGGGGGAAGCAGGCTCCCCGCTGAGCAGAGAGCCCGATGCGGGGCTCGATCCCAGGACCCTGAGATCATGACCTGAGCTGAAGGGAGAGGCTTTAACCCACTGAGCCCCCCAGGTGCCCCCCCTTTGGGATTAACTTAATAGCTGGCCAGGGAATTTAAGGGCAGCTACGAAATCTCAGCTCAGCAGCAAGTAGCTTGGGGATTGATTGGATAACCAGAAAAGGGTGTGTGTATGCTTTCCTCCATGACCTAAAAGGTCTGTAAAAGAGATCAAGAAATTATGAAATAATGTATCAGGGAAATAAGTTAGGATACACCCTACAGTGGAGTACCCACCGTGTTTAAAAACAGTCACGAGGAAGTAATTTGTGTGCTGATACGAAAAAATCCGAAACAGGTTACACAACATGGCGAGTACAGGACTATTTGGGGGGAAGGGTGGAGTGAAACACGGTTGTCTGTACATGTATGTGTGTGATGTGTACTTATATGCATACCTGTGCCTAAAAGTTCCCTGGAAAGGAGCATCTCTAGAAACTTCCAACAGTGGTGCCCCAGGGGCTGGAGGAGGGACCAGGAGAAAGAAGAGGACTTGGAAAGGAGACTGTTCTCTACTGTCCATGATTTGTAAATATTTGAACCATATATATTCATTACTTGTTCAAAATATAAATTCACTCCATTTTAAATGTAAAGACGAAGACTTTACATCAAGTCCTTCCTTTTTGTAAAGTCTTTTACATCAAGGAAAAAGAAAAAATCAAGAAAAGGAAAAAAATCAAGTCTTACATCAAGTCCTTCCTTTACAAAAAGGAAGACATCAGGTCAAAGAGAGAATAAACAGGAGAAGTCAGACAAATCCAGGGCTGGGGATTTGCACATGGCACGCACACCGGGAGAACCCTGCCTTCCCACAGCTGATGCAGAAAGGGACACGGTTTCCATGAAATGATCACGACCATTCCAGGCGCGGTAGACCAGAGGGGACATCTTTGAGCTTATAACCATGCTGTTCTGCTCGGCCTCCATGACCTCCGCTGCCGCCCATCAGCCCGTCACCAATTCATCTTCAGCCTTTTTGCAATAGTTCCAGGGGTCTTTGGATTCACTGCATGACAAAAATCACACCCCAAGATCTATCCATGACCTTGAAGAAGATGAGAGGTGCCCAGCAGCATGTCTTCATGAATCCTAGTGGCTCTCAATGCTCCACAGAGAGGGATGTACGGAGCATGATCTAGAACGAGGAGTGGAGAGGCCCTGAGTGTTAGAGCTAGAGAACAGTTTGTCTTCTGGCCAAGTTGAGAAGACTTTCAACACTGAAGCCACGCCTGTCTAGTAATTTCCAAAACCACAGAGTGAGTAGGTGGCAAGGACCTCCGACGTAATAAAGGTGCTGTCCTAGGCTGAATATTCGGTCTGCCTCAGATTCCATGTTGAAGTCCTGGCCTCCAGCACCCCAGAATGTGACTAGAGATGGCGTCTTTACAAAGCGGATTAAGGAAGAATTAGGTCACTCGAGGGACCCCCGTGTAATCTAACCCATGTCCTGATGAGAGGAGGAAATCAGGATATAGACACGCATACAGGGAGAGGGTGGCATCCACATGCCCATTAGAGGGGCCTCGAGAGGAGCCAGCCCTGTCCACGCCTGGATCTCGGACCTCACCCTCGAACCGAGACCATAGATATCTATTGGTTCAGCCGCCCGGTCTGTGGTGCCTTGTTATGGCTTCCCCAGGAATCTAACATGAGGATATGTTCTATACAACCCCACAGACAGCAGCTACGCCCTCCTTTTAAAAGCCAGGGGGAATTTGAATCCATCGACTCTGTGCTGTAAGTTGACCATTAAGTCGTTCTACCGAGAGAAAATCAGAAATCGTTAAATGTTAAGTTCTTTCCTTTCTCCTCTCATTGTAATCTTGATTATATTTCATTTGAAAGACAAGCAAAAAAACAATTTGGTTTTGTCTCCAACTGTAGATTTCACAGATGCTATTTATAGATAAGGAGGCTCTGTTGTGTGCACGGGAGGCTCAAGCAGGGTAGCAGCCCCGCCTCATCCTCAGGAAGAGGAAACCCACCGACATTTCCTTTGTCAATAGGAGATGTAACTAGGTCCTCTGCTCTGGGAGGAGGGAAATGTCAATGGTTTGGACGTGGACACCAGTGTTCTCGGTCCACTTATGACCGATGCCAGCCCTGCAGCTCTCGGGGCCTGACCTCTGACACTGAGGGTATGTGAGCAAAGGAAATCTACATGAGCTGGATCCCACCAATGGGAGTTTCCAGCACAACACAGAGGGGAGGTGACAACCTGAGTAGAGAAGGTACAACCTGCAGACAGTTCGAGAAGGGCGTTTACCAAATGGAAACACCACATGGGCAGGAACAGTCTGGGTAATGAGGTGGTGGTGGAGGGCTGGTGCAGGGCAAACGCTCCCAAGGAACCCCAGGTTCTGGCCCTGGTCAGTGTGGTTCTAGTGGTGGTTCTAGTGGTGGCCCGGTTCTAGTGGTGGTTCAGGAGAATCCAGGACATGAAGTGTCTATGGGAGAAATGCTAACATTCCCACACGGGCTGAAGACGTAGAAACACACCACATTCATGATTGAGGAAGACGAATTGTGAATGTATCGATTCCTCCTGGATTCGCTGAACCTTCTTCAGGTTTAATGAAATTCCAGGAAAAATCCCAATGGGATCATTTGTTAGAACTTCAGTGAATGGCTGAAAAGGGTAACGGGGAAAATAAATGGAAGAGGGACTGAGAAACCATTGAAAAATAAACATAATGAGAGGAGATAGTTACTTTACAGATATTAAAAACCTGTTATAAACTGATGATTGAGTCCTGGCTTGAGGGAAAGAGGAAAAGCAGATCCGTGGAGCAGAGCACGTACCAGAGCGGGAGGCCTGGGCTGTTCACAGCTGCTGATGCATCCAAAAGAGAGAAACGGATGTAGAATGAGTGGTATTTTATATGTATGGCCTCCCCTCACGCACAGAACTCAAAGCCAAGAAGTTCAATGGAAAAAGAGATCCACACACAGTAGAAGGCACTGCAGGTGAATTGATTTCTGGTTTCTGGACCGAGGAGAGCATTGGAGGCATGGAGGTGGCAGAAGGAGTCTTCGTCAGACACTTGGCAATCGCTTTTTAATAGTGACTCTCAAATGCTCAGAATGTAAGGCTTCTGGGTGTTGAAAACCATGCAGTAGACCGCAGTCAGAAGAGCAAGAGGAGAACAGTGCTCTTCAGAACACAAGAGTGAGGGCGGTGCATCCTTTCCAGTCAGCCCAGTGCGTGTGAGTCCATTACCCTCCCCCGCCCCGCTGATCCTTAGTAGCCATGTCAGCTGTGGCTCGGCGCTTCTGTCCTCCAGCGGACTTGTGTCTGACATTTTCGCTTCACCAAGAGGCCACTTGCTGGACTCCTCACTGCTGTCCACTGTGGCAGGTGAACAGTCAGAAGAGTGTCCACCAGCTCTGGCCACCAGGCCACCCACCTGCAGCCTTGGCCCGCGTGCCCTTCTCCCCCATCAGACTGTACTGTGCAGTGCAGGGGCGCCAGCCCACAGTGGCCTAGGCCCAGTCCCCTGGGCATCCCAAGCCCTCCATGGGCACCACACCAGCACCACCTGCCATTCCCAGACTCTCTCCCATCATTCCCACCAGAAAATAAACACGTGGTTACCTTAAAAACAAACTGAAGCATAAACACTTTTTTATTTCCCTTTCTAATTACTGCTCCTTTTCTCTGTTCTGATGTAGATTTTAAGGTTTTTATGTATTTTTTTCATCATGATAACTGTGCTCTTTAATTTCCATCCCCCATTTAACCCATCCCCTTACCCTCAGAAAGAGGTCCCTTCCGCTGACCATCAGTTTGTTCTCTGTAGTGAAGAATCTCTTTCTTGGTTTCTCTCTCTCTCTCTCTTTCTCTTTGCTTCTTTGTTTTGTTTCTTAAATTCCACATATGACTGAGATCATATGGTATTTGTCTTTCTCTGGCTTACGTATTTCATTCAGAATAATACTCTGTAGCTCCATCCTTCTCATTGCAAATGGCAAGATTTTGTTTTGTTTTGTTTTTTAATGTTAGAAGAGAATGACAATATTCTTTTTTTTTTTAAAGATTTTATTTATTTATTTATTTGAGAGAGAGAGAGAGAGATAGCATGAGAAGGGAGAAGGTCAGAGGGAGAAGCAGACTCCCCGTGGAGCTGGGAGCCCGATGTGGGACTCAATCCTGGGAATCCGGGATCATGACCTGAGCCAAAGGCAGTCACTTAACCAACTGAGCCACCCAGGCATCCAATTTAGTTCTTTTTTATGACTGAGTAATATTCCACACCTTCTTCCGAGTATAAATACCACATCTTCTTTATCCATTCATCAGCTGTTGGACACTTGGGTTGTTTCCATATCTTGGCTACTGTAAATACTTCTTCTATAACCATCAGGGCGCATGAGCCCCTTTGAATTAGAATTTTTGTATCCTTAGAGTAAATACCTAGTAGTATAATTACATAGGGTAGTTCAATTTTTAACTTTTTGAGGAAGCTCCATACTGTTTTCCAGAGTGGCTACACCAGTTTGCATTCTCACTGACAGTGCACGATGGTTCCCCTTTCTCCACATCCTCATCAACAATTGTTCCTTGTGTTGTTGATTTTAGCCATCCTGACAAGTGTGAGGTGGTATTTTGATTTGCATCTCCCTGATGATGAGTGATGTTGAGCATCATTTCGTGTGTCTGTTGACCACCTGGATGTCTTCTTTGGAGAATGTCTTTTCATGTCTTCTGCCCGTTTTTCATTGGATTATTTGGGTTTTGGGTATTGATTATAGATTATTTTAATATAGAATTTATAAAGATGATCTCACCTTTTATAAAATGATTTCCCCTGGGGAACCTGGCCATTTGCTTATTCTTGGAGGATGTAAGTGATCGTTCACTCTTCTCATCTGGCCCCTCCCGCTGTTCCTTCCAGACACACCTGACCACCCCCCCATGTCCAGGAGTTCACACTTCTCTAGTTAGCTGTGATCTTCTCCCTCCATCCTCCCCAACCCCCTGAATGTGTGCCCGGCATGTGTGCCCAGCACACATTCACGGCATCTTTCTTGGTTCCTTGAGCAGGTGGCAATTTTCTCACCACCTGCAACTCCTCAGGTCCTGTTTTACCCACCATCCCACTAAATCAGCAACTCCTTTCCTATATGTTTCCCTAGATCTTAATGTGTCTCTTGACTGCTCATTCATTCTTGCATCCCAGCCGCATCTATCTTCATACCTTTGCTATTTTAGAAGGTGAGTCTATGCAGATGGCGCCCTGGTTTGCCTGCGCCATATACCACATATGCCAGGCTTAAACATAGACATCTCTTCTCTCACGGTCGTAGGCTACAAGTCCAAGGTCAAGGTGTGGGCAGGGCTGGTTCCTCCAGAGGCCTCTCTCCTTGTTGTATAGACGGCCACCTCCCTGATGCCTCTTCACGGTCTTTCCTCTGGGCCAGCATCCTTGGTGTTTCTCCATACCTCCTCGTCTCTTCTTATAAGATAAAATTGGGCCTATGGGCCTCATTTTACCTTATTTACTTCTCTAAAGGCCTTATTTCCAATAAAGTCATACTCTGAGGTGTTGGGAGTCAGGACTCTAAATGTCGAGGGGACACGGTTCAGCCCATAATGGGATTTACTTGGGATTTGTTATGTGCTGAGCCTGGGCTCTTTGAACACCCAGTTGTGTTTCGTCCTCAACAATGGCCTTCCCTGCCCACCTTGTCATGCACGTCCCCACACATATGCATGACCAAACGTGGACAGTTACTTCCCCATGTCTTCATGGCAAGAACACACTCGTGTCTTCTCCCGTAGGACCTACACCTTCAGCCTGGCCATGGACCTGATCTCCAGAAAGGACGGTGAGGCCAGCAGCCGGCGAAACGGGGAACTCCACCCTTCACAGACACCAAGGGACATTAGCAGCATCCAGGCTTTACAGGTGACAGAATTCTCTGTTTTATAAGATGAGCGAAGGGAAGCCACCCTTTCTATTAACTCCATGGTAGACTCAGCCCCTTGGTGCAGCTACAGACCCGGGTGTCTCGGCAACAGACTCTGCCCTGCAGTGCTGAGACATTGGCCGTGCTGCTCCATCCACCCCGAGGCAGAGCAGTGGACGGCCCATAACTGGGAGCCGGGCTGGGAGCCCCTGAAGGCGGGCTTCTGGATGTCACAAGAACACACACCCCATGTCTGTAACTTGGTGGGTTATGGTGCCAGAAAATGGGACAGGGAAGATGAGGGGACACAGCCCTGCTCAGAATCCCAGACTTTTACCCCAATGGTCTCATCAGCACTCTGTGTGGCCCTGAAATGGTCACCCACCCCAGGGCCCCCAAAGATGGAGGTCTTTCAGGTCAGTGCTGGGAGAGAAAAGGGGGCTGATACTTGGTAACCCAGAGGGCCAATGGCCACATGGCCAGGCTCTGGGGCACAGCAGGGACACACAAACCCTGCCAACCTGCATGGGGCACGTCCAGGAGGGAAGGCTGCCCACAGGGCCTCTATGGAGCAGACAGCCCCTCCCCCAAAGCAAACAAGTGCCATGGTGTCCCTGGTTCTGTCTGGGTGGTGGACAGCCTGGCCTTCTGGTTCCTTATGCAGGAACCCCCAGGGGGCAGAGCAACTCCTGCAACTAGCCCTTGACCACTTCCCCCTTCAGGGGAGATGCCCCTCTGGCTGTGTCGTTTCCAAAGTGGTCCCTCCATGTCCTGGGTCCTGTGCCCCCACATCACGTTAGGATTTCAGCCTGGCCACCTTCAACTGCATGGGAGATGTTCGTCCCCATTTCACAGATCTGAATAGTGAGACTTATGGAGGGTAGGAAGCTTGCAGGGGGCCATCAGGCATCTAAGCACCCCTGAACTTTGTTGTTTAGAGGATTACATGGGACAAGGTGCCCACCATAGGCCAAGGCTGAGTGTCTGTCCCTACTCAAAGGGCAGGGCCATGATGTCTGGCTCATCCCTGGGTCCTCAGCACCTGGCTCAGGGCCTGGCTTATAAATCTCATTGGGTGAATCACTGAAGGCCCTAATCAGGACTCATGACCTGATCGCCTTAAATCCAAAGCTCAGCCCCGTTCCCCAAGAAGCCACCAGTGCCTCCGGGCTGGGGTACGGTGGGTCCAGGCAAGGGCTGAGCACAGGACGCTGGCCCTGGGAAGGCCACAGAGCGTCCCCGTCAGCCAGGTCTCAGCTGGAGGGAACACCCAGGGCTGAGCGGCTGCCGGCCAGGAGCCAGAGACAGACAAAGACGGGGCTCCCCTACCCAGACTGCCCAGATTCTGGAAGGCACAGCAGAGTCTGGACTCGGCCCCCTTAGTGGGGTGCAGGAAAGCAGGCATGGACTGGGAAGGGGCTCCCTTTGACCATGCCCCCCTTTCAGGATGGGGGACAGGAGGCCAAAATGGAAAGGTCAGCTCATAGGTAGGCCTACATCTGAACTCACTGCGGGGTTTAAATGGGTGAAAACCTCACCGACCTCCCCCTGCGAGCTGGCCCCTCTTTGCCTGGTCTGAGCTCCCCCCTCCATGTGGTCGAAAAAGACTGTGCCACCAGCTTTGATTTGACACTAATAGGCTGGAGACTAGCCCCAAAGATATGAAGCCCCAGTTCCTGGAACTTGGGAGTGTTCTCTTATGAGGAAGAAGCGTCTTTGCCGGAGGACTGAGCTAAGGGTCTTGATGGGGAAGACCCCCATGGGCCCTAAATCCAATCACTGCTGCAGCCAAGAGAGACAAACATGGCGTCTGACCCCATGTCCAAGAGGAGACACCACAGACACACAGAGGAGGAGGCCATGAGAGTGTCGGGGCAGAGACCGGAGTGTCTCAGCCAAGACCAGGTTTGCTGGGGCTCCAGGATCTGAGGGAGTCAGGAGGATCCCTCCCTAGAAGCTCAGAGAGAGCAGCCCTGCTGACACCGCGATTTTGGAATTCCAGCCTCCAAGCTCAACGACTCCATGTCTTTTGCTTGGAGTCCCCGGGTGGTGATGCTTTGCTACAGGAGCCCGGGGACCTCTCATGTCTAAAGGGGCAAGGCGGTCCTGGGGTCCCCTAGGCCCCAGGAGTGAGGCCTCTCCAGTCCCCGAGGACCTTGCCCCTTATCTTCATATTCCTGTCGCAAAGCTCTGCATTTCAACATTCCAATGATCTCAGCTCCTCAGGGAAGAGAATGCTCTGAATTCAGAACCTCTGCCCAATGCAGCGACAGCCCTTGGAGATCGTCAGCAAGCAGACTAAGGCTGGAAGCCCATGTGTTTCTTGCAATCGGCCTGCAGATCAGCCCTTGACGGAGGAAGGGGCTGAGCTGTTGTAATATTCATTCTCCTGGGGAAAGGCATCCCGGAGCCAGTAGGCATCAGCCATGCTTTGTGACTGTAAGACAACAAGGCACACTTCCCTTTGGAGCTCTGCCTGGCAAGGTGTGTTTGTGCCCAGCATCAAACAGCTGCACACGGTAGGAAGAGACCATGATAATCTTTGCTTTGTTTGATCACATGTCCGTTGTGGAGAATCGGGCCCAAGGCACCAAGAAATTGCACATGGAGACTTGGAACGGTCCGTGGGCTCACAAGTACTTTTCATGGACACACCTGAGTGCTGTCAGATCCACCAGGAGTGGCCGGTGGGTTAAGCTGGAGACCCCACATCGCCCAGAGGGCTGCAGACTCCTCGAGAGACGGGAGGGTCTGGCAGGAGCTGCCTGGGTTGCTGGCCCCACGAACGCTGTGAGGCAGGTGACGTTTGTGCCCACCTTCCTTCACAGCATTTCCTCACTGCTTCCCAACATGTGGTCTCGCTTAAGCCTGCCCACGAACTCAGAGAAGTGCTGGAGGAAGCAGGCAGTGGGGGCAGACCCTCCGGGCTCTGCCCTCTTAGCAGAATCAAATCCAAAAGGGAACAGTCAGGAGCATCAGCAGGGGTCCAGAGGCGTTGCCGCCCCTACGGGGGGCTGGGGGCCCAACGTATCTGCATTTTCCTCTCTAGGGTTTAGAGGAAGTCAGAGCAGGCCTGGGGCTTGCGGTGGGGCTCCACTCTGAGGAGGGCCACATCTTGCCACCTCCGTTCCTCACGCCATTCAGCTGCAAAAACACACAAAGTGCCAGCTCCTTCATTTTCACCCTTAAGCCCAGCCTCAAAGAGCTATGAGGCCAAAGACAGGAAGTGAGAAAAATGGATCTGATTAGGGCAAAGGAGCTGGGCGAGGACTAGCAGACTGGCAGCTAGAGCTGCCTCCTACGCAGATGCCCTTCCCAATCCAGCCATCCATGATGAGCTTGGCCTACCCATCCCTGGTTAGTGTAACCCATCCATGCCTGTGACCTTAGCCTGCCCATCTTGGTGACCTTGGCCCGGCCATCCCTGGTGACCTTGGCTCCAAGGATGACCAAGTTCCATGTCCAACCTGAAGTCCCCTAACCCACCTCCCGTGGCACGTACTCTCAGCTTTGTATCTCAACCTCTTCTATGGCTCGTCTTTCCGTGTTTGTCCCTCGGTACCAATGAGAGCCAAAGCTCCCTTAGTCGGGAGTCTGTAAGCTGAAGTTTGCATCCCAAGCTCTGACATGCTTGCTCCCAATATGCTGGGTCCCTGGGATACTAATAGCAATATCTATATAGAGAGAAAATATGTAATATCTATTATATGAAAATAGATATGTGTGGATATAGAAAATATCCTAAGAAGTCACAATGGAGGGATGCTCTGTTCTGAATGTTTATGTCCCCCCAAAATTCATATGTTGAAATCCTAACCACCAATGTACTAGCATTAGGAGGTGGGGACTCTGGAAGAAGGTTAAGCCAGGAGAGTGGAGACCCCATGATGGGATTAGTGCCCTTACACAAGGGACCCCACAGAGCTCCCTTGCCCCTTCTACCCTGAGGAGACCCAACAAGAAGTTGGCCCAGAAGAGGACCCTCACCCAATCATGTAGGCACCCTGGTCTCAGATTTCTAGGCTTCAGAACTGTAAGAAATAGCTGTCTATTGGTTATGAGCCCTCAGGCCACGGCATTCTGTTACAGCTGCTTGTAGGGACTAGAACAGAGGTAAGGACTTGGAAGACATGGAAAGGTAGGAAAGTTGACATACTCTGTATGGTATGGGCTGTTCCTCCCGCTTTTCATTTCCTTGGTAGTGTTATAATGTCCAGGAAATAAAAAGTTGCTAGAAATTGAAGAAACTTCCACCTGTGATTCCTAACCCTCTTTCACTGCAATGACTTTGGTGAAACAGGCTATAGCCACTGCGGCAGGAAGGAAGAGATCCCATTTCTAGGCCACCTGTGGGACGGTGGGGGGGAGGTGCCCATTGAGTAAGTCTAAGAATGCAGATGTAAAAACGCATGTGTCTTTCCTTCCACCATCCCAGGCCACAATAGCGAGGAGGAGTGTTTTGGTGGTGCGCCACGGGGAGAGAGTGGATCAAATCTTCGGGAAGTCATGGCTACAGCAGTGCTCCACTCTGGATGGTAGGTAACATCCTGGCAGAATCGCAGCCCAGAAAGAAGGTAGATCTAACCAGTGGCATCCCTTCTCAACCTCTCCTAGGGCACCATTCTTGAGAGTGACTGTGTAGAGATAGTATGTGTGGGAGGGATACACCCTACATCTTTCTCCGTGGTCATTATACTTGTGCCCTGAGTGTGTACGCTGTCTGTGAGTATCTTACTTCAAATGCTGTGTGGAAGATGGAGGAATGGCTAGCAAGAGTAAGCAGTCTGCTGGTGTGACCCATGGACAGTCGTCTTTCTTCTGGATGCACACATATGGTAGTTGGTTAGTGACCAACATTGACTTGAGAGGATTGAGGTCTCTGTGACCGGTGGTCTCTGAACCCTCAGTTGCTGGCACAACACTATCTCTCAGGCTCATTGCTGTATCTCTCTGAGCTAATCTTCACTGCTGTGGTCATTTCCCTACAATGTTTAATTGTGCTGCTCAACAGATGGACATATTTTGAACGTGCGTCTTGCTTACCCCAAGGTCATGCCCCAGGATGCCAAGAACTAAGGAGGGTGCTTGTAAAAACAGGACACCTACTAACAGTCTCTACCGATGACCCACATCTATACCAATGCACAGCCCTTAATGGAAAGCCCAGCACGCCACGATTTCAAAGCCACGGATAACTGTATAAATGAAGATATGAATGAACATAGATTCATAGTAGGTGGGCTAGCTAAGTGCTTTTGGAATTCCTCCCACAACCCAGCAGGCTGGTAAGAGGGGGAAACCCTTATGGAAAGCCATTTGAGGATGACCAGCACACACCAGGAAATTTCTGAACAGATTACATCATGGCCAAACATATCTGCAAGGACCCACAGAGGGGATGCTGTGGTTGTCTCTATAAAACAAGATCAATCAGAGACCCAGAGGCTCAGGAGAGAAATGGTAGGATGGTGGGTGGCTATGAGGATGAACCGGCATTCACACCTGCACTTAGAAGAAACATTCTGGTAAGACAACAGTGATCGAGAGCACAGACTAAAATGGCCCCTGACTTCTGTGTGCATGTGGCAGTGTTGGTATGAGGGCCAGCCCAAACCAACCAGCTCCAAAACCAGTGATGAGACATCATGGAAAGAGGAAGGATGTTGGTCATCCAGACAAAAGCCCGGGTCACCTACAGGGGAAAGGACTTCAAAGGCGCTGGAGAGTCCCAGCTTGAAGGAGACTCCTGGTGGCTCTTTGCACCAGGCAAAGTGCCCCTACAGTGAATACTGATGGCCTTATTTGTCCGAATTCTGCATATTGCAATATTCAGTCAGTACAACTGGGGGTCTGAGGGAGGGAGCTGTCAGCCTCTTCCCTGACCCTCCTCATTTCAACTCACATCTGGGCCCAATTCCCACACCTCGTACAGCCCCTCATTTCCCAATGCTGTTGGCCAGGTCACCCCCACGTCTGTAAGGCTCTTCAGAACCAGAACCTAATGTTGCTCCAGGTCTTGTCTTCTTCTGAGCTCCACTCTCCGCCTCTCACAGAGAGACCATCAATGAGGACAAGAGACCGATGTGGAAGCAGGCCAACCTTTTGTGGGTCACAGATGCCTTTAAGAAGACAACACAGTCAATGGATCTTCTCTTGGGAAAAAAAAATTTCCACTTTTCCCAGTGGACACCACGTGTTATTTTTTTTTTAAGATTTTATTTGTTTATTTGACAGAGAGAGATCACAAGTAGGCATAGAGGCAGGTAGAGAGAGGGGGGGAAGCAGGCTCCCCGCTGAGCAGAGAGCTTGATGCAGGGCTCGATCCCAGAACCCTGAGACCATGACCCGAGCTGAAGGCAGAGGCTTTAACCCACTGAGCCACCCAGGCGCCCCACCATGTGTTATTATTTAATGAAGGCCTTTCTTCAAACAATGTCTCTGCCAATGGACATTCCAGGGAGGGAACTTTCAGGAAAATCATGGACAGAACTGGAAAACCAAGGCATTGAAAGGAGCAGGCTGCTCCCTTGTTTGTGAAGGGCCGGGAGGCGGTGAGCAGGGCTGGGCTGGCACGCTTGGGCAGGGCAGGGACAGGGCCCACCCCTGATGTACAGCAGGTCTCAAGAAAGGCAGCTTGGCTGCAGGAACCTGCAGGGACCTAGGAGGTTTGGGGCTACTTGGGAGAACGTGAGGGCTGGCATGGCACTGTGCCCTCTGCAGGGGTCATGGATAATTCAAGAGCGAGATGAGGCCCACCACTTGCCAACTGTTTACCCTGAGCCAGGCCCTGGGACCCAGGCGATTTCCCAGGGGCTCATTGTAACAGCCCTATCATTTCCCCCTTTTACTGATAAGGCAGATTAAGTTAGTTGCCTCCAATCACACAATGAGCAACCGGCAGTGGCAGGATTTGCACCAGACTGTCAGGTCATGGAGCTCACTCTTTGCAGCCTCTAGATGGAGGGTGGGGGGAGTCCCCGCAGGTCCTCCTGATTTCCGGGCACACCCCAGCAATCAGCTAAATAATGCAAAATGCAGGAGCACTCGGCCGCGGGTGCCCCGTCCCCGGAGACAATATGACACATTGTCGGTTATGGGGACGCACAGAATTTCACTTCCATGATTGATGCCGACTTAGGGTTCCCATCAAGTTAAGCTCAGTCAGGAATGGAGACACTCCATTCTTAATCAGGAAAATTGCATGAGTGAACCTTTGTGAGGGGTGACCAGGGGACAAAGAGGGTCTCACATTTCTTGAGGCGAAAATCTGTGTTTTCTGTTTTTGAAGAAATGCATAGCAACATCTCTCCAATTAAATCCGCATCACTGGGCACATTCCAGAAAAAAACACAGTTGACAACAATTTAAGGGGTAGCACTGCTTCCGATATGGGTCTGCATCTTGGGGGTTTTAAAGACACACTAAGTTGACGGACCTGAACGCCTGGTGCTTATTTACGCTTTAGGGAAATACTACCGACCAGACCTGAACTTCCCCTACAGTCTGCCCAGAAGGAGAAACGGAATCAAAGACTTTGAAAACGACCCCCCCTTATCGTCCTGTGGGGTGTTCCAGTCCAGGATGGCAGGTACGTCTGGGGAGGCTTACGGTGATCACAGCAATGCTTATCCCTAGTTTGTACTGAGCCCTAGCCACACACCCACTGAGGTCAGTGTTAGCCCTAGCCCCACGCTGCTGATGGGGACGCTGAGGCACAGAGAGGTTAGGTAAGTTGTCCAAGATCACACAGCTAGTGAGCAGAAGTGCCAGGATTGGACCCAGGACGGACGGGTGGGGAGGTCGGAAGGAACGAGTGACAGGCGTGGGCGGATGATAGGAGTGAAAAACCAATCACCACCATGTACACTAAAGATGTTATTTTAAAAACTTTAAAAATACACCTTCTTTTTTATTTTATTTCAAAATCTGCCCGCTCGGGCTTATGCTTTATGTCTGGGGGTCTGGTTCCCCCGGTTGAGTTTTTGGAACAAAAGAAGCCAGCGAATCCCTCTGGTCTCCCTTGAATGAGTGAAGAACCTGGAATCGGGGAGCGGGGAAGGTCTGTGAGCAGAAGGAGCTCGGGGTCTGTGCGGGCAGTGGGTGGGTGCCATGGGTGCCATGAGCCACAAACGAAGTGGCAACGTGGAATGGCTTCACCAACAGGATGCATTCTCTCTCGGTTCTGGAAGCCAGAAGTCCGGGTTCCTCCTGCAGCCGTGAGGGCTCCGGGCCCTTCCCTTGGCATGTAGACGCATCCCTCTGTCCCCACTACCTCTGTGCCCAAACTCCCCCTTTTACAGGACACTGGTGAGCTCCCAGTAAACTAGAGCTTACTGGTTTAGTGAGCTTGGGCTCCGCGTGGCTGGGTTCTCTGCTCAGGATCTCCCAGCCTGGAAGCCAGCTGTCCACCGGGCTGAGCTCCCATCAGGAACCTCTTGGAAGCAGTTCCAGCTTCTCCCAAAAGGCTGTTGGGGGGCTTCCGTTCCCTGCGGTTGGGGGGCTGAAGTCCTCATTGCCCTGCTGGCTGTCTGCGAAGGGCCATGCTCAGCTCCCACGCCCCCACGCTCCCTACCTGTGGTCCCTCCGTCTCTGAAGCCAGCGCAGGAATCTCTTGCATGGCGAATCCCAGGACTTTTTTGAGAGAGAGAGAAAGAGCAGGAGGGGGAGTAGGGATGGAGGGAGAGGGAGGGAGAAAATCTTAAGCAGGCTCCGTGTTCAGTGTGGGGCCTGACACGGATGGGGCTCAATCTCACAACCCTGAGGTCACCACCTGAGCCGAAACCAAGAGTCGGACCTTAACCGACTCGGGCGCTCCTCGAATCCCCGTCCTTCTGAATCTCTCTGACTTCCTTTCCTGTGACAGCCAGAGGAAACAATCTCTGCTTTTAAAGGGCCCACCTGAATGGGTCAGGCAGTAATCTGCAATAATCCTGCAATAATCCACCTGCAATAATCCCCTTCTGCCATACGACACACATAGTCCCAGGAGGGCCACTTCATGTCCCCACGGCTTCCAGCCACACTCACGGGGGTGATACAGGGCATGTGCCCCAGGAAGTGGGATCTCGGGGCCGCTGAAGATCCTGCCTCCCTCAGGTAGTGAGCCCCCCATCGGAGGCTACGGTTACGAAGAGGCGTTTTTTTTCCCACCTGCTCTTTTCCAGGGGAAGCTCTACTCAACAGCGGCATCAGAGTGACCTCCGTCTTCACCTCCCCGGCCCTCCGCTGTGTGCAGACAGCCAGGCACATCCTGGAAGGTCGGTGAACACCGCAGTGAGCTTCTCATGCAGCCTCGACCTCATGGCTGTTCTCCAAGGGGAGAGGGAAGGGGGAGGGGATGAGAACTGGATGAGGGGTGGTGGATGGCCACGGCAGTCATAAGGTGGTCAGGGTGCAGCTTTCTAAGAACGATTAACAGGCACTGAGCCCGCCGACGTTTCTGGAATGCCAGGATTGTCTGAGGGCCAGGAGCCTGTCATCACAACGTCACCTTTAGCCAAAATGTGAGGAGGGACAGTCAGACATCCAGAGAGTTGGGAATGGCCATGGTCCTTTCTGAGCCCAAAGCCCAGGACTCTTGCCAGGGCAAAGGGATGGGCTCCCGGGAGCTGTCCAGCACCATCAAAGGCCTAAGTCTCCTAGGAAGCCCCCAGCAGGCCTTTTGCAGCTTCGACGGGAAAAGGGCAGCCTGTCTGGGGGCCTTGGTTCTGCGTCTCCTGTCCTCCTTGTGTGGGGTGGGGGCCGGGGGCGTGTGGCGTGGGTCGCGGTGCGGGAGCACAGACAGGCCATGTTCCACGTTGATGGACGGAAGACAGAGCATTTGGACACAGACGCAGCAGAGGTGCCAACATGGGGAGGGCTCGTCTCCACGTTCTCAGAGACGGAGTCAGGCCAGCAGCTGAAAGTGAGAAAGGGAAGGCCTCACGGAGGTGTGGGGACGCACGGGAGGTACGACACACCCATCGGAGAGAGGGCCAGGGCGGGGAGACAGAGGATGGCCGCTGGGCAGCGTGCAAGGGCCACTGAGGCTGGAGAGCATGAGTTTACATTGAGACCCACCCACCGACCAGGCCTGGGGCTTTCCTGAGGGTGCGGATGTGGGGGAGCTGGTGGAAAGCAGTCTCTAACGATGGGCGGGCTTGAGAAGCAAGATAAAAAGTTCTCAGAGATGGTCCCTGGTGGTGGTAACATCAGCGTCTGTGGTCTGGTCTCTCGGGGACACATGGTCAGTACATGGCACGTCCTCACTGTTATCAGGATGCCAAAGTGTGACCCACAGAGCCGTGCTGCCCGAAGGCTCACGGAGCAGCCAAGCCCAGGGGGACTGCTCCTACTGCTCCTTCACGTGACCTAGTCACAGGGGACACAGGCCCTCCACAGGCTGGCCAGAGGCCGGGGGCCAGGTTAGACCTTGTAACTCCCTTCTTTCCACGTGCTTTGGCAAAGGAACTGGTGCCGTGGGCCTGGAATGCATTTTGGGAACTGATTCTATTTCCAGCAGTTGAGCTTAATGACATTTGCTCCCTTGCAAAGAAAAACATGCAGGTCTTGTTGGGCCCAGTCATGGAGATGGCCTGCCGCCACCGGTCTGCTCTTGGTTGAGGGGTAAAATGCTTGGAAAGGGTAGCTGCGAGACGTCCAGTGGTCTGAGAGCTTCCTCTGCCCTTCGCCTTCTGCTCGTTTGGTCTGCGGTGTTTGTCAGGATGGGGCCTCGGGGTGACCCATGTGCTCCTCCGCCGGCCAGTCTTTTCCAGGGATTGTTGGGTTGGCCAGTGGGTGTGCACTCACTCTTGACCAAGGACCAGGCCCGGAGCTGGTCTGGCTGGAGGGTTGTGTTGGACCATCACAGTGCGTGACAGGCTGAGCCCGTCGCTGGTGGAGCCTCCCTTCCGGGGCAGCCATCAGTGCATCACCTGACCCTTCCAACCACCCAGGGGATTTTTACTTACGTGAAACCAAAATGGACCCCGAGGATGACAACCACTTGTGTTCTGTTGGATTCAGAGCTCAAACTGGAGAAAAGAATTAAGATAAGAGTGGAACCCGGGATCTTCGAATGGACGAAATGGGAGTCCGGCAAAACCACCCCGACTCTCATGACCCTGGACGAGCTGAAAGAGGCGAATTTCAACGTGAGCATGGATTACAGGTACGCCCGTCCCCTCGCGTCCTGCTTCTCTAGTTCTAGTTCAAGAGGAAATATTCACGACGCCCGTTAAAGACGGTAGGAAAGACGGTATTTGGGGAGACGGCCGCACTGGGGGGTTGTCACAGGGGAGCAGAATGGAACTCAGCTCCAAACGCAACCAGGACGAGTGGGGGTTGTCGGCTGGGGAGCGGGATGGGGGTGGAAAGTGACTAACAGGGTGGGTAATTCTCCATAAACTGCCGTAGCAGCGGCTGGCTGAAGGCAGGCCACTGAGGGGGGACGTGTGACCTGGGGGGACATCACCTGGGGAGGGATGGGGGACATGTGGGGGGCTCCCTCGGGTATCGAGGGGGAGCCCATGTCACTGTGTTAGTAGGAATCCTTCTAAAACCATCTCTACACAGTTGGACACTGAAGCCCAGCAGTGGGCCTCCTGAGACGCAGGTTCGAGGAGCCTGGCGAGGGCTCTCTCGTCACTCTGCCCACAGCTGACTTTTTGCCATCACAAAACCCTCCGGTGTTCAGTGAGGGCATTTGCCGGAGCCTGGACGTCAGCCTTTCGCTGGTTGGGGACCAGGAGCTGCCTTGAGGCAGGGCTGTCCTGGGGGGGCTTCCCCTTCTCCAGTTGACCGCACGGTGTGCAGGCCAGCGTGGCAAGGGTCCTCTCTCCTGTCCTTTAGACCTGCGTTTCCCCTCGCCTCCCTCCTGCCGGCTGAGAGTTATGACGAGTACGCAGAAAGGTGTGCGGTGACCATGGGACGGATCATTAGCGCCTGCCCGAGGGACGGTAAGGCCTCCCCTGCCCCCCTTCCTCCACCTGGGATGGGCAGCCCCCCAGGGCTTGGGGTCTTGCCCCTGGGGTGGAGACTGGCTGATTTGGTGAACCTAGGAATGCCCCCGACCCCAACCAGCAGTGTTATAGGGCAGTGTCTACAGTATTGGGGTGCATAGACGCATCTCCCCGCCACCCTGGGGACCCTGATTCTGAGACAGAGAGCCAACGGGACTCAGGAGAGCAGGTGAGCACAAGCCACGCTTGTGTCTGCTTCTCAGGCAACGAGAGACTGAGGAGGGAAGAGGAGGTCAGGCCACGTTCAAACGCCGATCGGCACAAAACATCTGTATATGGAGATGGCCAATACCTTAGAAAAACCCGAGTGTGGGAATGCCTAAGAGATCGAGTGGGTCGTGTTAGGTGGGACAGGGGCAGGTTGGGTGTGGGAGGGTGGGACGTCCTCGTGTGCAGGGGCCACCCCGGGCAGAGTCTGAAACAGCGTGACATTGGTGACAGTGGGGGAGGGCAGGGGAGCGTTCCCGCTGCCATCGAGGCACAAAGGACAGGCCCCTGTGGCTCTGGGAGGCATGAGGCCCACCTTGGGACATCTTTGGGCATCTCTGAAAGTGTCCGTCGTAAAAAGTTAAAAGCTAAGCCTTTAAAAATTTAACTTAGCAAGGGTGTAAGGGACATCGTGCTGTGTCAGATGGCAAGCGAGACACGGTGGGGGGAAATCTAAGGGAGGAAGGGATGTGCTCTGCCCTGGAGGAGTTTGAATATTGGTGGGGAAAGGTGTACAGCATCTGGAATATTAGGGATTTTGAATTACATAAGAAGAGTCTCCGATGTGGTAGGAGACCAGCACATCTGCTTCCCTGCCTGGAGTTCTTCCCATCCCTTATCCCAGAGACCCGGGACAGGGATGTCTGCTGGCAGGGACACCGTCTCTGCATCCCAGAGACCCGAGTGGGGATGTCTGCTGGCAGGGTCACCGTCTCTGCATCCCAGAGACCCAGGGAGGGATGTCTGTGGTGGGGAAGACCATCTCTGCTCTCAAAGAGCTGAGTCCCTGGCCTCCCAGGAGAGTCCCCAGCTTAAGGTCCCTGGGGACACACTCCCAGACCTCCTGCAAGAAGAGCCCCAAACCTTGCCTCTCTAGCCCCCCGACATGGCTGGCACGAGGCTGCTCTATGTTGCCTATTTTGGCTGGCTGGCATCCTGGGACGTGTACTTTTGCAAACTGCACCTGAGTGACATTTAATTGGTTACCAAAGCCCTGTCCTCACATTGACTGCCACAGAGCACCACAGGATGGCAGATGACACCGAAGCCTTCCACTGCACAACCGGGGCCCCTCCTCAGCCCGCCACTTTGCAGCCATTCATGTCAAGCCTCTGCCCTGAGCTGAAATTCAGAGGCCATGGGATGCTCCGCCCTTCTGAGGCACCTCTACAGGGGTGAGGCCTTTGGGAACAGGGATGGAGATCTGCTTATGAGCTCCAGCACCCACGGAGCACCGTCTACATGCTGCTCACTGCGGGGAACACAGCCCCTCCATCCACGGGGCCACACGTGCAGCCGAGACTGAGCTGTGGGAAACTCAGCACTGGGAAGGCAAACAGGGACCGAGAGGGAGAGCGTGAGCAAGACGGGAGGGTGGCAGATGTGGCAAGCCCCGGAGGAAGAATGAAAAATCCAGGTTGCCTGGAGGGTAAAAGCCAACACCTACTGGTCCCCAGGCAGGGGACCCTCCACAGACCTTGTCTGTTAACTGCTTACATTCCTGTGGGGCCTCTGATGTCACCGCCACATACTTCTCATGATGCTGAAGCTCAGAGGGCTGGAGCGCGTGTGCCCAAGTCAGTCACGTGCTGAGAGCACGGGCCCAGGGTCCAAGCAGTGCATCCACCTCCCAGACGGCACCTGGCCACCGCACCATGACTTGGGAAACCAAAGTCGTGAGAGTGGAATGAACAGGAAATAACATAGGAGAAAACCCCCCCCCCGGCTTTGGTCCTGCTGGAGGATGACAGTCGTGTTAGGAGGCAGTGGGAACGGAGTGCTCTGTGTCATCTGTAGCCCTCCTGGGAAGCCCACCACCTGCCTCCCTCCTGTAGGTGGATCCAGGGAGCCCAGCCAGGGCTCCTCCTGGACTCGCCCAGTGGGGCCAGCTCTCCCCTGCTGTGCTTGGTCGAGTCAGTCATGCTGTCGGTGGGAGACTCACTCCACCTGTGGACTCAGAATGTCCCTATCAAAGAGAGAGGCATCCATGGGCTCATGGTGGCCACTGGCTGATGATTCTCTAGCCGAGGGACCCAGCCTGGGCGGCAGCTGCCACAACATCCAGCCAAAGGTGGGGGCCCAGATCATGGCGCAGCCCCATCCCCGAAGCTCGCGGCAGGTGCTGCCGCCCCAGACCGTGTCCATGGACGTGATGTCCCACAGATGAGGCACACGTGGCTACCTGCCATGCTGGTTCCTCCTCGGGATCTCTCAGGCTGCGTGCGCTGCAAGGTGGTTCCCCCCCAGTAACACTGGGGACACTCATCTAATAGGAGGCACTCTCTGTGCCCCCTCTGACCCTAAGGTGTGCTTTTCCCTACAGTGGGCGTCATCCTGATTGTGAGCCATGCCTCGGCGCTGGACTCCTGCACGCGCCCGCTCCTCGGGCTGCCTCCCCGGGACAGTGGAGACTTCGCCCAGTTAGTGAGAAAGGTACATGCCTGCCCCTTTCTCTTCGGGCCAGGAAGTCAAGCCCCCGGAGCCCACAGGGTCATCACACTTCCTTCTCAGAATGAAAACAGGTGTCCAGGCCACCCAGGGCAGCAGGGACCACCCAGCCCGCCCCCTCTCCTGAGAATGGGTGCACCTGCTCTTATGCAAAGGGCAGCCCTGGGCGGGGGACTGATGGGAGCAGTTTGCCATCTTTATCATCATTATGGCAGCTTTGGCCATTGGCTACCCAGATTACTATTCTTACATATTATTATTATTACAAAAAATAAGATGCGGGCATTCCTTGCAGAATGGTCCAAGGGGAGTAAACCATGGACACCAAGAGAAAGAACAAAGGCTGGCCTGGCTTGTTCTGGGGACCCGGGGGGGGGGGTGGGGGCAGGAGGGTGGAAAGGAACCCTCAGCCTCTTGCCTTTGGAGTCAGCCCACCATGGAACGCACAGGACTCTCGGTAGCCCAAGCACCCAGGGTTGGGCTGGGGCTCTGCAAACACTTACATGTAACCAACATAGAGAAAGGACAGTGGGTCCTCTGCACCCACCTGCTCACCATCGCCCAGCGACCGAGAGGCAGCTTTGTCCATTGGTGAGATGAACCAAGGCAAGCAAACTAGAGGCTCAAGACCACCCCCTGCTCCTGCCCGGAAGATCTACTCAGGGCCAGACTTGCCCCGCTGTCTGTGGCCTTTTTATCAAATTAGTCAGTTGACCGACGACCTTGAGGTTGGAGTGCAGTGGTATAGACAACACCCGTGATGAGAGACAGGTCCCAGGCTGGTGACCGTGAGTGGCCACAGCTTGGTCACAGAGGAGCAGACCTCTGGCCCCGACCAGCCAACACTGGCTCTGAGCCGGTGCCAAGTCCTTGGCTTTCAGAGCTCCGCCCGGGAAAGCCAGGTCCTCCCCCACGGTGGGGAGTCGGCGAGCATTACCTGCGTGCGCCTTCTCTCTTCTCCTTCAGTTTCCTCTGGACCTGCGTGGAAGCATGCACCCCCTCAAATTGTCTCCGAGGTGGGGTTTCCGCGGTGGCCCAGACATCCCCAAGCCCTCTGGGTCCTGGGCCACTGGTGGACGGCCATCTGAATGCAGGGCTTGAGCCTCCCGGCCACGCTGGGTCACGATGGATTCTTCCGGGGTTTCTCCTGGTGGCCCCTGCAGCCCCTTTCCCCAAGCGTTGCTCTTGCAGATGTCACTGTCTCCCTCCCCTGTGCTCCCGTGCTGCCCGCTCCCAATCCTGCACCCCTTCCCAGGCTGTCCTGGGGCTCCCGGTCCCTCGCACGATGGCTGTCCTTCGCCTGCCAGTTGCTGACAGAATCGCAGATTTGCTGCTGTTCCAAAACCCCACCGGTCTCTGCAGCCAGGCTCCCACCCAATCCCCCGGCCCTTGGCCTCCCCTTCTGAAGATGCCAGCCTTGAACTTCCAATTTCCCACGACCTTCTTATCCTGACGGTTTGGCATCTCCCCCACCCCCTCCCCAAATAAGCTGGACTTACCTGAACATATCAGACATTTACCAAGGGGCCCGGGGACCACGGGCCCTCAAATCAACGACAGGTGGAAACAGACCCTTCACAACCTTCCCTTTGCCCACTGCACGGAGCGGCCCCCACACGTCCGCACACGTGCATGCACACGTGTTGTACATGGGCGCACATACATGTATGCACACATATGCACCTGTGCAGATACAAATGTGCACGCGTGTGTGCACACTCACACGTATGCACACGTATGCATATTCCATGCACGTGCATGCATGCATATGCCCACGGACCCACATGCACACACACATACACACAGAGACGCGCACGCGCACGCACGCACACCAAGTCTCTCTAAGCAGGAGAGAGTTGTCCTGAGTCACCACCAACCTCCATGGGAATCCCCCCTGCGTGGTGGCATTTCCGCAAATTTTGTCTCATTGAGGAATTTCTAGGCACCCGAAGGGAGGAAAAAAAGGAAAGCAAACATGCAAACGAACCCAAAAAAGCCTTCAAACCAAAAATCTACACAAACACTTTGCAGAGGAAGACATTGAGGTCTCAAGTTTCACTTTAGTGTTTTTTTCCTGGGCTCTGAGAACCATGCCAGTATGTTGCCGTGATGCCAAATTTGAGAGTGCCAGTCGGTCCGCAAGCAGCAGGCTGGGCTTCTCAGCTCCAGGGCAAGGCGCTTCTGTGCGGGCGGGGAGGGGGCGCGGAGCCCGCCCCAGGACGAGGCGTGGGACGCGGGCCTCGCATTCGGCGCAGCGATGCCAGCGTGGGCCCGTCGCGCCCGCCTCCCCGCCCGCCGGGACCTCTCGGTCGGCTTTAGAGAGAGCGTGACCTCGATCGGCCTGGTGTAAAACATTAACGAGTGTTGGCAACCCTGTCCTAGATCCCGTCTCTGGGCATGTGCTTCTGTGAGGAAGACAGAGAGGAAGGCAAGTGGGGACTGGTGAGCCCCCCCGTGAAGACGCTGACCCACGGCTCCAACTCGGCCTTCAACTGGCGGGACTGGCTCCCGGGCAGCTAGGGGCCGCGCTCACGGGTCCTGCGCGCCCCCGACGAGAGTCGCAGACGCACGAGACGCACTTTTGGACCCTGGATGTTGGCCCTCCGCTGTCGCCTGCGCAGCGGCCACCGGCGGACCGTGACCCCACGAGCACAGCTCTCCTGACGTGTCCCCGCCGCGTGGGCGGAGGGAAGGCGCCCGGGGACCCACCACGGAGGACCCGAAGGACGCGCTGCCCATATTTCCCGGGTTCTGATGCGCCAGGTCCCCCGACGCGTTCCTAGCTCCGTCCCGATCACTTTTGACTCTGTCCACACAGGCTGAACGGGGTCGAATATTTAATAAAATGGAACAAGAAAGCACCCGCCAGCCCGCAGGCGTGGAGCCGCGGCTCGGGTACGAGTTTCCCGTGGCTGCTGTCACTCCACCGCCGAGTGGGAGTTGGGGACCACACGAGGGGTTGATCACGCGTGCGCAGTTAGTTCTGCCACAGCTCTGGGGTCAGATTTCTAAGACGGGTCAGCGGGCGGCATTCCTCCCAGAGGAGGGGGGGTCTTCAAGCCCCGCCCCCACCCCCACGCCCCCACTTCTACTGCCACGTGACCTTCTGCCTTTGTAAGGTCTCTTGGGATTACAGAGGCCCGCCCACAGACAGCGGTTCTCCCCCTCAGGATCCTCAGGATCCACAACTTATACCGTCTGCAGGGTCCCCTTTGCCCGGGAAGGGATAAGGTCACAGAACTGGGATTAGAATGTGGAGGGCTTTAGGGACAGTCTCCATCCCCCACACCCCACCCATTGGGCCCCACACCGGGGCCCCAGTATGAGGATGTGAGACCCCCCTTGGTGCAGACCCTCCCCAGATTCCAGATTCCCCTTTTCTCCGTTTTGGTCAAGCGGAGGGGGAGGTGGCTTTGCAAAAGGGGGAGCGTGTCCTGCCCTGACTCATAGGAGAGACCCCCCCACCACCACCACCACCACCACCACCACGGGGGGCTCCTGCCCAGAAGCTGCCCATCCAGTGATGCATCTGACTCTCCAGCGGGTGGTCCAGGTGGGTGCTGGGCGTCTCTCCTGGGTCGTCCTCTCCCCCATCCCCCACGGGTCACACCTGTCCCCACTGCCAGTGCCCCAGTGCCCCAAACAAAGTCCCGCCACGGCGCAGTGAACCCAGCTGGCCTTCCTCTCCCCCACGTGCTCCAGTTTCGATGTTTGGAACCACGGCTGACCCGTGCCTGGCCTTTCACAGAGCCAAGAAAGAGGCTGGCGGAATGTGCCAGCCCCATCCCCGGCTCTCCCCTGCTGTCCCCCCGGCGAGGCTGGGGGCACGCGGTCCGTGGACCTCTTGAGGAGCAGAGAGGGTGGCCCCCGGAACCCGGACGGGGAAGCAGCCACGTCACAAAGAACACACAGGCCACACAAAAGGCTCTTCGCTTTGCGGTCCAGCCGTGCCTCCCGAGAAAAAGATAAAGGTGTTTGTCCCTTGTTTTCCTTCGCTCGTGACGTCGTTTTTCTGTCTCCAAACATAAAGATGTTTGCAGCTGGCACAGAAGGGGAGAGCAGAGGGCAGCCCACCCACAGGCCGCTCCCGCACCTGGTCGGCATCACAATCCGGTCTTAGGAGCAACCTTGCACGTCTCCCGACAGGCAAACGGGCCCCGGGACTGGGGAGGGCAGTTCCTCGCACAAAGTCCACGCCTGCCTGGACAGCTGTCCTTTTCTCTGCAGCGAGTCCATGGCCGGGAGGAAGTCTCCCCTTGCCCCCCCTCCCAGATACCCTGGATGCCACCCCGACGTCACTAATCGTGACAATGACCAAAAACTGCACACATCAAGCAAGCGGCCCCTACTTTGGGGTGGTCCCTCGGGGTTTGGGCTCACCCTGGGGGGGGTGAGACTGCTGGGTCACGAGCCCCTGGGAAATGAAGGGGAGGACCGTCCTCCCTGCCGGGCTGCAGATGGGGGTATGCAAGGGACCATAAGATGGGTTTGAATCTCAGATTCCAAGGTCAAAAGAGAAGAAACTCCATTTTCTTTTCTTTTCTTTTTTTTTAAGATTTTTATTTATTTATTTGAGAGATAGTGACAGAGAGAACAAGCAGGGAGGAGAGGGAGACGCAGGCTCCCTGCCAAGCAGGGAAATTCCATTTTCCCTAAATCCTGTAATTCTGGCTCTCACGAGTCCCCCATTCTGGTGCAAGGGCAGGAAAGCCCGTCCCATCGGTTTTGGCTTCCAGAATGGGCCTCTTTGTAAGGACGGGCCCTGCGAACAGAGCTGCGCTGGACAAAGGGAGGGATGAAGTGTAGGTCTGGTTGGTGCAGGTTTGCAGTCGGACCAGGGAGGAAGGGGGGGTGGGGGGCGGGTCCAGCGCCTGCGCGTTTGTTACCCTGCACTGACCCCTGCTGACGGCCTCCGGGAATGCAGACCCCGCGGGGCCCTCCCAGGGCGTCCTGCTATGGGGCGATGTTCCCGATATTCCCATGTGTTCAGGAGCCTGTGGCAAAGTGAGGGAAGCTTTCGCGACCCCCAACCCACCACCACCAGCTCTTTCAAAAGATGGAAGGTGGTGAGGGTCCGAATGGCCTCGGGGCCGGGCAGCCAAGGGTGGGGGAGCCTGAGTCTGGTCTGTGGGGGACGTGGAGCCTCCGAGGGACACGAGCCCGGTGACGGGGCTGGGGCCGCTGGCCCCTGGCAAACACCCTCTGTGCTCTCCCAGAAGAAACAGCCATCGTAATTTCCCCCGAAGCAAGTCTTATTTTAGCACCAAATTTGAGATTTTTTTTTTTTTTTTTTTTTTAGACCTGGTCATGTTGGTGAATTTCATGGGCTAAATCATGTGCCCCCTACAAATTCATAAGTTGAAGTCCAGCCCCCCAGCACCTCAGAATGGAGCCTTACTTGGAGGTCGGGTCTCTAAAGAGGTAAGTAAGGTGAAGTGAGGTCCCCAGGGGGGCCGCCATGCGATGTGACCCGTGTTCCTATGAGGTCAGGACACAGACACGCGCAGAGGGAAACTGCGTGAGGACACAGAGAGGACGTCCTCCACACGCACCCAGGAGACAGGCCTCGGGAGGAGCCAGCCCCGCCCACTCCTGGACCTCGG
>CM053603.1:182049598-182071949 GCA_028646535.1 Procyon lotor
GAATCAGGACAGGACTTCTGTGACGTTCTTCACGACTGCTGTGGTTCTGACTTCCAAGGAAGAATGGGCTGAGGCAGGGAACTGTCGACTGTCACCCATGCCGCGCTCCTCGCTGCCCAGACCGGACGGCGCCTCGAGATCTCACTGCCAAGTTCAGGAAGGGCGGGGGGCAAAAGAACACGTTCCATCACGTGGCGAAGACGGAGCCAGCCCCCCATGGAGTGTGGGAAACTGCAGGACAAATGGCCCGGCTGCTGCAACCACGGGAACAAAGTGTCAGGGGCAGAGACAGAGAGAGGCACAGGGCAAACCTCCAGATGGGGATACCTGGGGGACCCCTCCAGGCAATACGCGCGCGGTCTGCTTGGGTCCCCGTTTAAAAACAAAATAGAGGGCGAGAACATTTGTAGGACCAGCAGGGAGGCTAGAGCACAGGCTGGGTATTGGATGCCGTTCTGGGGTTATTCTTGTTTGGGGGGGAGCCTTGATGATTAGGTTGAAACTGTATCTTTAAGAGATACACACACAGATCGAATACTGTAATGTCCAGGGCTTGCTGCAAAATACTACTGGGGCGGGAAGGAGGTCGAACAAGGAGAAAACTCGGCTGCCCGTATGTTCGTAGTTGATGAAATCGAGAGGTGGGCGCCTGGGCCTTCATTCCAGCGTTCTCTCAACTTCTACATATGCTTGAAAACATCCAGACGTTTAAAACCTATCCTTCCTGCTCCCCGAGCCCTCTCGGGCTTTGGACCCTTCTTTCCTCCCCAGACATGGCCAACCTTCCTGAAATGATTGCCTGCTTTCTGTGGCCTCCTCTTCCTCACTCCGCACTCAGTCCTGCCCCACAGCGGTCTGCCGGCCCCCGCGTAAACCTTGACTTCTCTTCCGCATCTGACTCTATGGCCCCCTCCATCCCCTTCTGGAAACTGCCTTCCTAGGGCCCTCCGACATCGCCCTCTTCTGGCCTTTCCCACTACGCCACCCGCCTGACCCTTAAATGTTGGCACCCCTGGGTTCAGCCTCCGCCTCCTGCCGGGGGAAGGTTCTCCTCCCCTATTGCCCATTGCTGTCCATACCCAGCCTCCCTTGCCAGCTTAGGATCCTTCCAGAGACCCTAAAGCCCCACCTCCAGCCCTGGTCAGCGTCTCCACCGAGAGGTTCCCTAGGAACCAGATGCTCAACAAGTACGAATAAATTCTTCTCCCACCTGCCCCCCCAAGTCTGTAAGTTCTGTGTCCCTCTCTCCACGAGGACTCCACCATTCCTTTAGCTGCCCAAGACCGACACCTGGGGGCCAGCCCTGGCTCGTTTCTCTCCTTGCCACCCAGACCTGTGTCCCATTCGTGCCCCCCAGCTGCCGTGATCTTGGGCCCGCCCTGCTCCTCGACCAGCCTTCTGCCCTGCTTCTCAGGCCTCCGTGCGTGCTGGGTTCCCTCTGCAGAGAAGGGACCGTGTCAGGCGACCCTCCTTTGCAGCCTGTGTGTTCGCTGCTGGAATGTATAACGGAGTTGCAATTGCTGGTTACCTGTGTGACTTGTTCCCTAACCAGATGCTCTTTCTGGGGGGAGGGGAATGGAGATCACACATGCCTTTGCTTCCTAGAGCCGCGCCATGGCTTCCTTGCCTCTACCTCCCTCTGGGGGTTTCCTCACCTCTACCTCCTTCTTGGCTTGGGTCAGTGGGAGAGTGGGACTTAAGCAGCAGGACAGTTCCCTGCTCCTTCCCTGCCGGGCCACCGCCTGAGGACAGCTACATCCCCTCCCAAGCCCCCTCCTGTCCAACAGCTCCCTGAGCCCGAGCAGCGGCCCATCTCCCTGGCACAGCGCGCTGGCAGCCTCCTGATGTTGCTAGCCCGAGGGTCCGTTCCCACACTGACCTCTCCCCGCTCCTGTGCCCTGCTTGACCTTCTCTAGTGGCCCTGTGCCAGGCTGGTCCCCACCCCCGCCAGACTCTTGTCCTGCCGGTTCCGCAGAACGTGACCTTATTTGGAAAATAGGAAGGTGGTAGGGTGGTGGCAGATGTAGTTAAGCCGAGGTCCTGGAGTGGGGTGTGCCCCAGATCCAATATGACCGGTGTCCTTGTAAGAAGGGAGACACAGAGACAGACACACGGAGGGACATGAACACAGACGCGTGGGAGACGCCTTGTGATGGCAGATGGGAGCGAAGCATCTCCGAGCTGAGGAAGACCAAGGACGACCAGCAACACCGGAAGCCAAGAGAAGCGCCTGAAACATTCTTCCGCGGAGCCTTCAGAGCAAGCACAGCCCGGCCAGCACGCTGATCTCAGAGTCCTGGCCCCTGTAACTGGGAGACCACAAATTGCCCCATGGTTTGAAGGTACCGGGTTTGAGGTCCTTCGTCACGGCAGCCCTGAGACGTGAATACAGCCCCTTCCTCACTCTCCTATGCGGCTCCCTCTGAGGGGACCGGCCTATTCTTGCCACACGGCTTTTGTTCCATGATCTTTTCAAAGTCAAGGCCCCTTATTATTCTGAGGCGGCTGCCTGACACAGGGCTGACCCCTCACGGCAGTAAACACCTGCTGAGTAAGAACCAACTTGTCTCTCATTTGGTCTGTTCCTCTTTTCTTGAAATAACAGCAAAACAAAGTCAAAGCAAGCATGGACGTTTTGGGTTAAAGGAGAGGACCAGCCAGGGGGCTGGTGTGTTCAGCTGACGGCCCCGCCTCTGGCCTTGCACACCTTGTCAGGACCTTGAAACACTGGGTTGGAAAAATTGAACTGGACTGGAAATCATTCTGTTCTCACAAGAAAGTTCCATATTTCATGTCAATGAAAAAAAAGGAAGAGATGTTAGATTCCTTATCATCTCAACTGTTGTAAAATTTGTGATTGTAAAAAATAGCTCTAAAGTCACCTAAGGCGCCTGGGTGGCCCAGTCGGTTAAGCATCCCGACTCTTGATTTCGGCTCAGGGCATGGTCTCAGGGTTGTGAGATGGAGCCCCTTGTCCCGGTCCGTGCTCGGCACGGAGTCTGCTTGAGATTTCCTCTCCCTGTCCATTTGCCCCTTCCGAGTGCTCTCTTTCTCTCTCAAATAAATTAATAAAACCTTTTTAAAAATTTTTCTAAAACGTTACATAGTGGCACAAAGTGTCTCGGTGGTGACATCCCAGCTTGATGGTCCCCTCCATCTTGAGCTTGCGCACAGCCCTGTTAACCATAAAGCCTGGAATGTTCCTCGAAGCAATCGCAGGTTCTCATTTCGGAGTGCAAACTGTTTTATTTGGAAGCTTTATACAAACTTAACTACCTCCCCTACTATATTTTGGGGGTGTTTCTTATAATCGTATAAAAGATTAATATTTTATAAGAGATGAATATTTTAACCTTTTTAAAATTAAAAGGCGGACATTTTCGGCAAATATTCTGTAGACCATCCTGGCCCCCTCTGGTTTTCCACGGTGTGCCACACAAACACCGTCGTCTCTGAGACAGCTTGCATACAGGGACTGCTGCCTTTCGAGTCAGGGCATGACCCTGAGTATCTCTCCAGCTAGATTTAGAAATAACTAGGACCAAGTCACCGCCATAAGTCAGGATAAACTGGTTTCTGCCCCCGGAAATGCAGCGCTGGCGATGGCCCAAGGGGACAGAGCTGTTTGAGCCCAGGAGGAAAGGCTGAGGTGGGGTGGGCAGAGCAGACCCTTCAGTGTGTGAAAAAGGGCGCCTTAGGAGGCGACAGTGCTGTCCCCAAGCTGGGGCAGGAAAGAGAGGCAGTGGGGACGGTCCAGGCCATGTCTGGCTCCCAAGGGACCGGGTTTCGTTCCTGCGGGACAAAATGGCACCGTGAGCGGTTTCATCAGGAACGACAGGATCCCATCTGCTTTAGGAGGGCAATTCGAGGCAGCTGGGAGAGTGGGTGTCTGAGGGGGATCTTGGGGGTTGGGGGCGTGGGGGGCTAGCACACACTTCCAGTGAGAGACCCGGGACCCTGAGTAGAACCCGTGGGAGCAGCAGAGGGGTGGTTTGGAGAGAGATCGGAGCCAGACTGGGCTGCTTTGGGGATCACCAAGAGCGGAGAGTCAGGAAGGGGAGAAGGAACTGGCCTCCAGAGACCCTGCCAAAAGGAGAAAGAAGTAGAGAGGCCTGGGGCCATCTCACTTGCCCGAGGAGGGGGGCCCAGCAGGTGTCCTGTGGCTGAAACCTTGGGGCCCCTGGGGCTGGTAAGTTTCCCTTCCACATGGAGATGGCTTCTCAAGAGCCAAAGCAGACATTTGCGTGGCTCAGTCGGTTAAGTGTCCGACTCTTGATTTCAGCTCCCGTCAGAGCTCAGGGTCCTGGGTTAGAGCCTCACCTCAGCCTAGCATCTGGCTCCACACTCAGCCAAGAATCTGCTTGGAACTCTCTCTCCCTCTGCCCCACTCCCTCCCCTCCCCTCCCCCCACCCCCAGCACACTCTCAGAAAAAGAAAGCCAGGGAAGTGGTGCCTTCTACACAACTCAGCAAACCCGAAAAGGACAGCGGAATGTTCTAGAAACAGAACAGGGCCCCAGGGGAAGCTGTGAGGCCTGGCAGGGGAGGAGGAATCCTTCTCCAGGTTGGCCTGAGGGAGATGTTGGGCGGGGCCCTCCGCTGTGCCCGGACCCACTGTCCCTACAGACCTCTGGGCAAATAACAGCGAGGCCTTGGATTGCTTTTAGCCATAAGCATTGTTTTAAACCCAGGGCAGCCTCCTTCCTGGAATTTCGTCTGCAAAACGTGTTTTCTGCTTCACTTTGCTCTTCCTGGGACCTGCTGTTCTCGGAGCCCGGCACCTGGGCCCAGTCAGGGTGCTCCGTGTCCGCTGTAGGTGCAGGTAAGAATGGAAGCGGCCCCCTCTGGGGGCTGCCCAAGCTCAGCTGTGGGCCGGAAGTGAGAGTGGGATTCAGAACAACTGTGCGGGAGGGCACAGCGGGGTGCCCTGAGCCGGGCTGGGCTTCTCCAGTCTGCCGCTCTGAGCGGCGGGTCCTGCGCACAGGTGTGATTCGGGAAGGCGCTGTAGAGCCTGTCCAGAGGCCCCTTTTCACCCAGTAGAATGCTGGTTTTGTGATTCTGACCCTTGAGAAGGTGCAGTGGGAATAAAGGCAAGGAGCCCAAGGCACACTCTCTTTAGCGCTGGGCCTTCCTGGGGACCCATCGCTTTGCTGTTTGCTGGTAAGACCTACCTTGAGGACTAAGGGCCCAGGGGGAGCTCCCTGTTGGCCGGTGGAGAACAAGCCAGTAAATGCCCACGAGCCCGCTGGCAGGTGCAAGGGCACAGGCCGGCCGCCAAAATCCCGAGCTGGGAGGGGAGGCGGCCCGGGGGCCCCAGGAGCCGGCGGGCGGGCGGTGCCACTCGCGTGGGGGCGCCCCCGGGGCTGTTTGGGACCGTGGGCGCGCCCCGGGGCCGGGTCGGGGGGAACGGGGAAGGGATGGGGGGGAGGGCGGGGAGGATCGGAGGAGGGGGATGAGCCGGAGGGGGAGGGCCGAGCCGTCCGCCGCAGCCGCCCGGGCCCCGGCGCCCAGCGGGCGGCAGGAAAGCGAAAGGGGCGGCGGGGCCGGCGGGGCCTCCGCGCGCCGCCCCAGGAAGTCGCGAGAAGGAAGCGCCCGCGGCGGCCGGCTCGGGCCGCCGCGCAGGTGAGGCGCGGGGACAGGGACAGGGCGGGGAGAGCGACGCGGGGACGCTCCGCACCGCCTGCACCCGCCGGGCCGCCGGCCTGCGGGCCTCGGGCTTTGCGGCCGCGCTGCACCTGCCGCGGCCGGGCCGGTCCCTGCGCTCCGGCCGTCCTCCGCCCGCCGGCCTTTGTGCTTGGCCTTGGCCTGGGCCGAGGAGTCTCGCCTCCTGCCTTGCGTCGGGAGAAACCCGAGCGGCCCGGGGCCCCCGGGCGAGGGGACTCGGGGGCGAACCGAGCGGTCCTGCGGGCGCCCCTCCCCACCCTGCCCCGGCCGCGGTGACAGCGGGGTTCGGGACCCCGCGGGAGGAGCCCCGCGCCCTGGCCGCCGCGCGCGCCGCGGACGTGGGCGTGTCGCCGAGTCCGCCTCCCCCGGGCACCGGCCGCCGGGGAGGAGCCGGCGCTGAAAGGCGTCCGAGAGGCTCGGGGCGCTGGCGCTCTGGGCCTCCGGGCTGTTTGCCGAGCAGCTGGTTCCCGGAGCTCGTGAGCCTCCGGCCGAGGCGAGTGACGGCGTCCTTGTGGATCGATTGGAAAGCGCCGGAAAGCCCCCCACCTGCCGACCTCCAACCGTCCGGCTCCTTTTGCCTCCTTCCCCCACCTTCCGGCGCCGCCCGCCCCAGCAGCCACGCGGCCGCTCCCGGTGACCCGGTGACCCCGAGGGACCGTCCGGATTTGCATTTGAACGGAGGACGCCGGGAAAGGCCCTTTCCCCAGCCCCCAGGTTTGCATTTCTAAAGGTGGAATTCCAAAGCCCGCCTCTCCTTCCATCTCCTGGGGCTGGGAGCTGGGAGCTGGCCGCGGGATGCCGGGGAGCGGGGACCAGAGATTGTGGGAAGTTGTTGGAGTTGCTGTTAGGTCTCCCAGGCTCCTTCCTTGGTCTCCCTGTAGGTCAAGACTCCAAACCTTCCGTGTCTCACCGTGTGCGCTTGGACCCCCACTGGCCCCCCACTGGCAAGCTCTATTGTGCATCACCTTTGACATTCAGTGTGTTGGGTGAGAAGAGGAGGGTGGTGCAGAGAGATAAGTCCTTTTTGTCTTTAAACCACTGGAAAGAGATAATGGCTACAGTCAGTAGTGTTTAATATAGGATAGAACCTTTAAAGGACAAACCATACAAAGTATTTTTCTCTGGGAAGGAAGTTGTGCTCACTCTTCCCGCTCCCCCCATTCTCTTCTCTCTCTTCCCAGAAAAAGGAAATAACTTTTAGGGGGGCCGTGCACCCCCCCACCCAACTTTGCCTTAAAATAAGATCCACTTTAGAAACTCCGTCTGCAAGTAGCTCATTTAAAATCTGCACAGGGCTGCTGAGATGATTTACACAGCGCTCCATTCTGGGAAGACCCCTTCAGGGTCACTCTTGTTGGGAGAGGTCACAGGGCTGCCCCGGGCATCCCGGGTCGCTCGCGGACGGTGGCTTGAGGGCACAGCTCGGGAATGTGTGTTTGCCTCGGGTCATTCCTCCTCCAGTTGCCTGGCTTGGGTGCTTTTGGAAGATGGGTATAAAAAGGTGCCTGTTGACGGGTTTTGATGAGCTGCTCCCGGAGGAGGGACGGAGCTGAAGTCCTCGTCCGATGGTAGAATGACTCTGGATAGTGGGACTTCTCTCCGGGAACGGTGAGTTCCGGAAGACCCGGTAAAGAGTGGCTAGAGGAAAAAGTATGTCTTTTTATGTAATGGGGCTGTATGCTCAATGCAGGGTGTCAAGCAAATGTCTCGCCTTGTTCCCCTCTGCTCACAGAGGACACGGGACAGCCCCGGGGAAGAGGAGAGGGAGGATGAGGCTGAGAAAATCCGGACCTGACTGCCCCGTGTCCCGCCCACCCCACCGGGCAAGCCGCCGGTCCTCATCCCGAGGGAGGGCCGAGCCTCCTGGTGGACCTCACAGGGCTTCACGGGCTCTCCATGCAATCAGTGCTTCCCCGGGCCACTGCCCGGCCTCTGGAGGGAGGAACCTCATTAAATTGACTTCTTAACATCCCATGTGTGAAATCCCTACCTTTACTTCTAGGAGAATGATAGTGCTTGCTTTCACCCATTTCTCAGGGGAAGACCCTGCAATTGTTTTTAAAAACCAGTTGGGATTTTCTTCCCCTGCTGATCTCCAGGGCCTTCTGGAGTTGTTTTGTTTTTTTTTTTTGTAAAGTACAGGTTTTCCCAGAATTGAGGTTTTTTGCTTGATTGATTCACATGGGAATACCATCTAGAATATTCCTAGACAAGCCACACCTAGCAAGCCGTGTTTGGACAGAGGAAGAAAGTGGACCCTGGCCATCCCTTTTCAGGCACTGTAAGATTTAAATCCTTCGCTCTGCAGGGGCCCAAACAGAAGCCACTCGTTTTGAGCGGAGTTTTAGTAAAATATTCTTTAAGTCTAGATTTTGAGCCAAAACATCTCTGAAGCATTTGCAGAGATTGGGTAACACGTCTCCGGAGCACTCGCTGTGTGCCAAGTTTGAACCTAAGTCACGGGAAGGGGGCAGCCACGCGCCCCCCAGGCTCCCTCTCCTGGAACTACTGTTACACCAGCTGCTTTTTCCTGAGCTGTTTCCACCCACCACGCTCCGTGCTAAAGGCTTTCCGTGGATGATCTCTTTTCCTCTTCCTAAGAACCCTAAAATGTAGGTGCCGTCATCCCTATTTGTTAGCCGGGGACAGCAGGGGAGCAGGCGGTTGAAGCGATGTGGCTGGGATTAAGGCCAAGGTCACCTGCAGCAGGTGGGGGGGGGGCTGCAGGCTGGCTGTCCAAGCGCAGGTGGGGTTCACAGCCTCTCCCACTGCCTCCCTGAGAGAGATGGAGGAGGGGTCATGGTCAGGGGTCCTGGGATGAAAACGCAGCAAGGATTTCAAATTTTTGCTAAAAAGCGTGCAGGGAGATCCTTGAAGAAGGCGCCGTGTGTGGAGGAGGGAGGGCTGGAATGAAGGGAGGGGTGCCCAGGCTCTTAGGTATGTGGCCGGAGCCTTCCAGCAGAGCTATTTGCTTTGCCTGTCTGTAACCCCAAAGAAGTTGTTTGAAGACAGTAAATAAATTTCAGCAGCTTTAGGGGCGCCTGGGGGGCTCAGTGGGTTAAAGGCTCAGGTCATGATCTCAGGGTCCTGGGATCGAGCCCCGCATCGGGCTCTCTGCTCGGCGGGGAGCCTGCTTCCCCCTCTCTCTCTGCCTGCCTCTCTGCCTACTTGTGATCTCTCTCCTCTCTGTCAAATAAATAAGTAAAATCTTAAAAAAAATTTCAGCAGCTTTAAATTGAGATGAGTGTTTACTCAAAAGTAGCGTTTTAAAAAAAATCATATAACCAGTGAATTTTCAATAAGTATTAAGACAGCCCCAGCCATGCTCCTATATGTACCGGGTCCCGTGTTATCTAAGGCATTGGTCCAAAAGATTCCTTGTTGCCAAGCATCGGGGATAGACTGAGAAGCGACTGAGGTTGCCCAGGAGACCAGGTCTACGTGCCGTGCTGGGCGTCCCTGGTTCCCAGGCCTCCCTGCCCCATCCTTCCCGTGTTGCTCTTGCTTCGGAATGGGGTCATTCCCCAGGACATAGAGGCAGATAGGCAGTCAGGTACCTTCCCGCAGCAGGAGGTGCATTTCAGTTCAGTTTCAGTTCAGTTGCAAGGCCACAGTGAAAGATCCTTGATGACCCGCCATCTTGCCCAGGCCTGTGTGCCTCTCTGTCTGTGCAGCTCAGACGTGGCCTGGTCTGCAGGGGGCAGAGTTGAGCCTGTCCTGTTCCCTGGCACGCTCTGGTCATTGAGCACATGGTGTAACCGCTATGGTACTATTATTAGTTACCGTAGAGTGTTGTGGTTACAAATGAATGGGATGATCTCTGGGTGTCTCCCAGACAGAGGAGGAGGGACTCGGGATCTCCCGATTCATCATCAAACCACGTGGAATTCATGTCTGTGATCTTTGAACAAGCTGTCCCCAAGGGCACACTCTCTACCTCCCCCTAATAGCTCTTACAGCGGGAGTTCGGTGTCGAGCTGGAAGCCCAGCTTTGATCTGGGCTGGCCGACACCCACCCCGGATGTTATGTCTGCCAGGGGCTCCCACAGTGGCCCCTGTCGGGACACCTGACTTTTCCACTCCTCATTCTCCTTGTAGAGAGCCGAGCCTCTGCCCGAAGGAAGAGGGCAAGGGAGACCCAGCAGGACACTTCGATAAACCCTCCGGTCTGCGGGAGCTGCAGGGGCCAGAGGAAATACTTGGAGCCCGGGTTAATGACCCACGCATGAAGCCTCTTCTCTTGTGACCAGAGCTCCGTGGTCAGTGCGGCGTAAATGGCTTCACTCCCCCCCGGCATTCGCTTCATCATCTCATTCTCCCGGGATCAGTGGTGAGTGCTGGTGCTCAGTCCTGTGGCCCGGTGCTGTGTGGAGGTGCGGGCCCTTGGGCGGCCGATGTCATTATATAAAAATGCATGTGGATGCCTGGCGTCCCATGTGACTGTTGAATGGCTTATCTGTGCTGGAAACTGTGACCAAGAACTTTCCTAAGTTGTCCCGTCTTTGGTTCTGGCCGTGACAGATAGTGGTAGGACTCCATCATGGTTTTCAGTAGTTTCTATAATAATCACACTGTTCACGGAAAAATGACTGCTGACTACTGGCAGGATTATAAAATGGCTGTGGAGGAGATAAGTATATGAACCCTCAGCCCAGTGAGTGGCTTAGCTGGAGCAGAACTTCCCAAGAGAAAATGAAATTTAAACAAGTTAGACGCAGACCAGAACACCACTTCCTGTTCAGAGAACAACCTCACCTCGCTTGCTCTGACAGCCCTTCTCACAGCGGGCGCAGGAATCCCACACCCCTTAGAGGAAGAAGAGGGCAAGGGCAGAGTCTAGAGCCAGCCTCTCCATCCTCCAGCCCACCCACCCAAAAGTTTCTCTTCCCTGTTGATCTCTACTGGGAAGGAATAAGTTTTCCTCTATCCTTTTAGGCTCTTCCCCCGGGGACATGCAAATTAAGCTACAAAAGACACCCATATATAGGGGAGGTTGCCGAAAAATGTGACTCAGAGGGCTTATGTGCCATCTTAATAAGGGAAGAGAAGCAGGAGAAGGGCATGTAAGGAAAAACGAGTGACTTTTTGGGAAGGTTAAATGGGCCCTCACGGGAATAGTTGGGAGACAGGATAGTGCTATGGGCCTCCATTTAGGTGTGCTGCTGCTGCTGCTTGTGTCCAGTCAGAAGAGTCCTCTCCCCTGCTTGCTCCCCGGGAGGGGTTTACGACACTCGAGTTCTTCTAGGTGGTTGTGCTTTTAGGCAGATGAGAAATTTCAGGCGCTCAGATGCCTTCCAATCAAAACAGTTTCTGTGCCTTGGTCGGGTATTCTGGACCCCTCCATCTCTGCTCCGATAACCCGCCTGTGGCCCTCACACCCTTTTCTGCTTCTCAGGCCCCTGCTGGTTGGTGGGCACCCACAGGGCCTCGGGTATGACCTCTGCCTCCCTCCCAGAGTGGCTCCCTCGTCATTTCATTTCATGTCTGCGGGTAACCCGGCCACAAGCTTTAGACACCGACCTTTCATCTAGTAGGTGCTTACCTTCAGTTTCCTTGTCTGTTCTGTAGCTTTATTTTGATCCAATTTTTAAAATCACAGAAGAAAATTGTAAAAATATCACAAAGAACTCCATGGAACTCCTGTATGTCACAAAGTTTGTTCTATTCTTTTTTTTTAGGTTGAGGCCCTAGGGCTTCTCACACTTTAGTTTACATGTGCGTCTCCCCCCAACTTGTTAAATGCAAATGCTTATTTGGGGTCAGGGGCGGGGCCTGAGAGTCTGCATTTCCCAGGGGACATGGAGCCCTGAGTCCACGGACCACACTCTGGGTAGCAAGGGTACAGAGGGTCTGTTCCACCTCTGCCTCAGACTTGCTCTTGGACTTTCTAGAGTCTACTTTCTAGACTAGTAGACTAGACTTGCTCTTGGACTTTCTAGATCTACTTTCTAGATCCCAGCTTCCTTCCGTAAAGGGAAAGAGTTGGCTTTCACATTCCTTCAAAGGGCTTGATGTCTTTCTCCCAGCGGGCATTGCCTTCCTGACAGCACCTTGATTTCCTTTGGGGACATGACTTCCCTCTTCTGTGTGCAGTTGTGGGACTGGTGCGGGCTGGCTGGGTCCTGGGACTCGGAGGAGGGCCCCGCAGGACCAGCCAAGAAGGCCGTCGGCCTCCCAAGGGACAGAAATCAGACACGACCGGAGAGGAAGGAAAAACAGAGTCTGTTAAAGATGCAGAGAGAGTGTGGATACAGACAGAGCATTTGGGAGACTCAGAAGGGAAAGAAGAGTGAGTCTCGGATTTGCTTGGGTCCGAGGGTTTTACTGCCGGTGGTCTGGCACCCGTGTTTCCTCAGTAATCCAGGAACAGAGATGAGTGTTTAGCTGTCCTCTGTGAGTCACTTATGCCCTGGAGCCGGAGGTCTTGGAAAAGTTCAAGACGACTCTGCCCGGTCACTCCTTCGATGTTATCTGCTGTGCTGGACGAATCCCAAGAAATCATTAACTCCTCGACATTTCCGTGGAAGACAGATGTTCTCTGTAACAGATGTATAAGGCAGGGACGAAGCTCCCAGCAAAAAGAGAAGCCGGAAATGCAGTGAGGAAAGCAGTTTTTTATGGGGTTCCTTTAGTCTCCCTATCTCAGTAGGTGGGTAAGCCTCAGGACTTTGGGGTCCGTTATGGCAGCCAATGAGGCCCCGAGGCTCTGTGCCCATGACCTTTCTCCTTAGCCCACGTCCCCCAGGACCCACGGTGGGATCCTGGCCTCTGTCTCCGAGGGGACTGAATCTCGAATGGGGGAGAGAGAGGGGCTGCTGAACGTGGCCGGTCGGCTGGGCCAGGGCTCAGCCCGCAGACACACCTTCACATTCTGCCTCATTTACTTCTTCCTCCACCCTCTGAATCATCTGAGAGTCAGTTGTAGGCACTTATTTTTACATACGTTAGTGTGTCTTTCCTATGAATGAGACATTCTCCTAGAAGTGTGCGTGAAGGTCAGAATCAAGAAATTGAACAGGATGGAATACGTGATCTAATCCACGGCCCGTATCAGAAGGTGTATCAGATGTCCCATGATGTCCTGTCCCGTGTCCCCGGGTCCAGGACCCCGTCCAGAGTCACATGGTGTGTTTTGTTGTCCCTTTGTCCTTCGTGACCTTGATATTTTTGAAGAGTCCTGGCCATTTCTTTGTAGACTGTCCCTTGTTGGGGGTGTCTAGTTAGTATTTCCTCAGGACCAGATTCAGTTACGGCTCTTGTCGGGCCCAGCACAGACGGGACGTGACTTGTCACTGCTCGTGAAGGGGCTGCAGACGCACGCGCACGGGGCGGGCAGGGCGGGTGCTGCGGGCCCGGAAGTGCCTAGTGGGGGGGACCTGGAGAGGAAGGGGAGAAGCAGATACATGGGGTTCTGCACGCGTGTGTGATGTGTGCTACATTTGATGTGTGTGTGTTGTGTTGGTGTGTACTGTGTTTGCTGTGTGTATGTGTGTGTGTTGTGTGCATGTGTGTGTTGTGTTGGTGTGTGCTGTGTTTGCTGTGTGTATTGTGTGTGTTGCGTGTGAGTCATGTGCCCCATCCCGCCGGCTCAGAGGGCATGGGCACAGCAGCAATCAGGCGGGGAGCACTGCGGTGCGGGGTCTCGGGCCTCGCAGGTGTTGGCCCTGCAGGTGTTGGGCTCCAGGGGTCTCGGGCCCTGCAGGTGTCAGGTTCTGGGGGTCTTAGACTCCGTGGGTTTTGGGCTCCGGGGGTCTTGGGCTCTGAGGGTGTTGGGCTCCGGGGGGTCTCGGGCTCTGCGGGTGTTGGGCTCCGGGGGTCTCGGGCTCTGCGGGTGTTGGGCTCTGGGGGTCTCGGGCTCTGCGCACAGTGTCCTGCAGAGGGAGCCAGGCATTCCTGGCGTCTGGGCTGATGTCAGGAGGGCCTATTTCGTACCAGAAAATGAAGGGCTTACCAAGGAACGGGCTCTCGCTGGCCGCATCTGGAGTGACTTGAGATTTAAAATAACTGATGCTGGTGATGGAGTAGTCTGTTGAATAAAACAAGAACCTCAAGAGCGCGCGCGGCTGTGAGTGAGTGTGTGCAGGAGGGGTGAGAAAGGAAGCCCCTCCCCCAGGGGGTTGCCTGCAAGCCCCCCCCCCAGGCCCACCCTCATTCTGAGACCGTCGGGATCACACACTGAGGGGGAGACCGGAGGGACAGGATCACCATGTCAGCTCCATGTATGTCCCCACATACTCTGTGTTAATTTAATTACACAGGGAAGAAGTGTCCGTTCCCCGAGGGGCGGACAGGGGCAGAGAGCCCCTTGAGCAGGTGGTCCCTGCCAGGGCCACCGATGTCCTGTCTGCTTTAGGATGCTCTGGGAAGGGCTCACACCATTGCTTGTATGGTTTCCTTATTTCCACATTAAGGACGCCTTTGGACTAACTCCCGCGCCAGATCCTACTGCCTGGTTACTGTCCTCTAAAGCATTTGTTTCTCCTTGTTTTCCTGTGACTCGGATAAGTAACACTGTAGCCCTTCATGCCTCAGGTTCAAGCAGGCTGCTGTCTGGGAACACGGGACGTTCCGGGCACATGTCTAAGGAGACTCTGCAGGTGCACACCGGTCCTCTGCTGTCATTGCCGAGATGCGCTTGGGCTTTGCTAGAAACTTCACGTTAACCCCAGCGCCCTTCTTGTCGTGCTGGTCGATGCTGAAGAGGCCTCCGCTAGACGTAACCTCAGGGCACCCTGCAGGCCGAGGAGTCAAAGGCTTCGGTGACTCACCATAATTGTAGGTGTTTCATGTTCCCAAGCCTAACTGTGACTCCAAGCAAAAATACGAGTATCGGATTGCGTTTGCGTCCTGAGGCTGCTGAAACGGCGCCGCACACGACAGAGGCTGCAGGTCAGAGTTGCGGGGCTGTGTGGCTCCCAAAGCTCCAGGGAAGGATCCCTCCCACCTCTTCCAGCTTCTAGGGGTGGCTGGCAGTCCTTGGCCCTCCTTATCTTGGCTCTGCGATCACGTGGCCGTCTTCCCTGTCATCTCCGCATCTTCTATACAGCCTTTATAAGGACGTCAGTTGTTGGATTTAGGATCTCATGTGATCTGAGGTCATATGTGGGTTCATTATGGCTGAACCCTGAACAACCTCTGGATGAAACTACATCCAGAGGACTCGATTTCCAAATAAGGTCAGGTTCTGAGGTTTCTGGTTGGACTTGCATTTGGGGGACACAGGATTCAACCCAGTGCAAAATGGATGGTAGAAAACGAGTATCAGCCACAATCCTGCTTCATAAAGGATAAAGGAAGACAGAAAATGAGGATGGAATTAATTACAGAGTAGGAAAAGCAATCAGGAACGTTGCGTAGGACTTTGGTCCTCTAATCCCGGGTAATCCTATGGGAGTGAAATGTCTTTCAGACCTTCTGGAAGAGGGCAGTCAGCCTGGGCTGCTGGCTCCTCCTCTCCCCAAATCCTGTGTATCCAAGATGAGGAAAAGAAGGGAGGAAGGACAGATTTAGAAATAGGGGAACTAGAGTCGGCCCTGATACCGGCTAAATAGAAGATAGAGTTTTCCTGTTCAGGAGACTTACATTCTGTCTCTGGGAAGGAGGCAGCAGCCCGGAGGTGGCGGGTAGTGGCCCAGGTTGGCCACTAAGTCCCCATAACCTAGACAGACTTTACCATTGGGATACAGGCCTGTCGGGGCTCCTGGGGCTCTTCAGACGTGATCTGGACACACGAAGGAGCTCTATTTCTGGGTTTATTTATCCTACTTAATAAATATGTTAATGTGTTTAATAAGGATCAAGAATTTGTACATAGAACATCCTACTTATGTCTGGGTAGAGACTAGAGGACGTGAACCCAAGTCCCGTTGATGTCGAGCCTCTCTCTCAAAATCATTAGCTGGGTGACGGTGACATTCACATTCTCCTGGTTCATAACACATCTGTGAACTGGGGTCATGTAGCGTCCTCGAAGGTTCCAGACTCTTCTCTGAGACCCTGATCTGGGAGGTGCTGGGGCTGACTCGGTCCCAGAGCTTTGTCCATGCTCCCTGGGCAGACTGCAGAAGGGGGCCCTGTGCCCACGTGGGGTCAGCTCGGGGTCCCTGCAGGGTTGGAGCCCTGCCTTGTGCCCTCCCGCCGCCTGTCCCTCCGCCGTAGGTGACCGTGCACTCGGGCAGGCGCTCTGTGCGAAAGCCACTGGCCTTTTCAGGCCAGAAACGGGCAAGTTCTTCAGGGGTAGGGGTCAGCCTTGCCTTCCTGGCGGGGCCCCTGCCCTCCTATCTTGCCGAGTACTCTTCCCACTGACCTGTTTTCTTCCCCGACAGGTGCTTTTCTAGAGAGTGGGTCAAACTTCGAGGCTGGAATGCACTTTTTTTCTTCTTGCCCAGCGGTCTTCTTTTCTCTAGTCTCTGATTCACTTCAGTCTTGCTCTTGGGCTGCTTTTCACATAAGCCAAGAAGAGCTGCAGGGCCTCAGGCCCGGCTTTCTTACGTCATCAGCCTTGTTCATAGCGTGTCCGCGGCACTGACTTTCTCATGGAGGTCAATGAGATATTTATATTCCTGCCTTGCATGTGTCCTTCTACAAAGTAGAAGCTCAAAGTAAAAAATAGATATGATCTTGGGGCGCCTGGGTGGCTCAGTCATTAAGCGTCTGCCTTCGGCCCAGGTCAGATCCCAGGGTCCTGGGATCAAGCCCCGCATCGGGCTCCCTGCTCGGCAGGAAGCCTGCTTCTCCCGCTACCATTCCCTCTGCTTGTGTTCCCTCTCTCGCTGTGTTTCTCTCTGTCAAATAAATAAAATCTTTAAAAAAAAAAAAAAAATAGATATGATCTTAAATGCCCGGGGTACAGCCTTACAGGAAATTTGCACTTAATTCTCTTACAAGCCAGTTAATGGTTTCTTTTTGTCTACTCTGTGAACTGTGTGTTCACCTCCGTGCCCCAAATTTCTCTTTTGATTGTTGTTATTTCTTTATGAATATTTAAACAGTTTCAATTTGCACAAAGCAAAAGTGGTGACATTTTTCAGTGTAGTATTATGGTGATATTGCAAATAGGATTAATAATTGATATAGGACTGTGACTAATATACAGCATAAGATAATTTAAAATACAGTTACAATTGTATTGCTTGTTTATTTACTTATTTTGATCATGATAAGTGCACTCTTCCTTAATCCCATCACCTGTGCACCCATCCCCCTGCCTACTTTCCCGCCGGTGACCATCAGTGTGTTCTCTAGAGTTATATGAATCCGTTTCTTGGTTTGTGTCTCTCTCTCTATCTCTCTTTTTCCCCCTTTGCTCATTTGTTTTGTTTTTTAAATTCCACATATGAATGAGATCATATGGTATTTGTCTTTCTTGGATTTTTTTTTCACTTAGCATATACTCTCTACATCCATCCATGTCATTGCAAATGGCAAGATTTCATTCTTTTTTGGGGCTGAGTAATATTCCATACACACACACACAGACCACTTTTTCTTTATCTGTCTGTCTGTGGACACTCGGGCTGCTTCCATATCTTGGCCACTGTGGATGATGCTGCTATAAATGTAGGAATACATGTATCCCTTTGAATTTGTGTTTTTGTACTTTTTGTAGCGCCATGACTGGATGGTAGGGTGGTTTTATTTTTAACTTTTTGAGGAACATCCATACTGTTTTCCAGAGTCACTGCACCAGCTTGCATTCCCACCAACAGTGCACAAGGGCTCTCCTTTCTCCGCATCCTCGCCAACACCTGTTGTTTCCCGACTTGTTCATTTGAGCCATTCTGACTGGTGTGAGGTGGGATCTCATTGCAGTTTGGATTCGCATTTCCCTGATGATGAGTGATGCTGAGCATCTTTTCATGTGTCTGTTGGCCATCTGGGGGTGTCTTTGTCTTTGGAGAAATACCTGTTCATGTCTTCTGCCCATTTTAAAATTGGATTGTTTGTTGTTTGGGTTGAGCTGCATAAGTTCTTCATATATTTTGGATAGTAACCCTTTATCAGGTATGTCATTTGCAAATATCTTCTCCCATTCAGTAGGTTGTCTTTTAGTTTTATTGATTATTTCCTCAGTTGTGTGGAAGCTTTTTACCTTGATGAAGTCCCAATTGTTTATTTTTGCTTTTATTTCCCTTGACTCAAGAGGCATATCTAGAGGGTTGTTGCTATGGCCAATTTCAGAGAAAGCACTGCCTGTGCTCTCTTCAAGGATTCTTATCTCTTCAGACCACTATTTCTTCTGAATATAGATGCAGAAGTCCTCAACAAATTATTAGCAAACCAAATCCAACAAAATATCGGAAAAATCATGTATCACAATAAAGTGGGATTTATTCCTGGGATAAAGGGTAGCTCAGTATTCAGAACAATCAACATGGCACGTCACATCGAAAAGAGAAAGTATAAACACCATATGATCATTTCAGTAGGTACAGAAAACGCATTTGACAAGTACACCACCCATTCAGAAACCCTCAACAAAGTAGGTCTAGAGGAACATGCCTCGACATAATAAAGGCCTTACATGAAAGACCTGCAGCGAACATCACACTCAATGGGGGTCAATTGAGAGTTTTTCCCCTAAGGTCAGGAGCACAGCAGGGATGTCCACTTGCCCCACTGTTACTCTACATAGTACTGGACGTCCTAGCGTCAGCAATCAGACCATAAAAAGAAATAAGAGGCATCCAAATTGGTAAAGAAGAAGTCAGACTCTCACTATTTGCAGATGACATGAAACTATATATAGAAAACCTGAAAAGATTCCACGAAAAACCTGCTAGAACTGATATGTGAATTTAGTAAAGTTGCAGGATACAAAATTAACAGACAGAAATTTGTTGCTTTTCAAAAACAAAAAAAAGAAATCTGTTGCTTTTTTCTACACTAATAATGAAGCAGCAGAAAATGAAATTAAGGAAAACAATCCCATTTACAATTGTACCAAAAACAATAAAATACCTAGGAATAAACTTAACCAAGGAGGTGAAAGATCTATACTCTAAAAACTATAAAATCCTGATGAAAGAAACTGAAGAGGACACAGAGACATGGAAAGACATCCCATGCTCATGGATTGGAAGAACAAATATCGGCAAAGCTCCCATACTCCCCAAAACAATCTGGATTCAATGCAATCCCTATCAAAGTACCAACAACATTTTTCTTTTCTTTCTTTTTTTTTTTTTTAAAGATTTTATTTATTTGACAGAGAGAAACACAGCAAGAGAGGGAACACAAGCAGAGGGAGTGGTAGACGGGGGAAGCAGGCCTCCTGCTGAGAAGGGAGCCCGATGCGGGGCTTGATCCCAGGACCCTGGGATCATGACCTGAGCCGAAGGCAGATGCTTAATGACTGAGCCACCTAGGTGCCCCCCAACAACATTTTTCATAGAATTAGAACAAACAATCCTAAATTGTGGAACAACGGAACCGCCAAATAGCCAAAGCAATCTTGAAAAAGAAAAACAAAACTGGAGGTCTCGCAACCCCAGATTGCCAGATACACTACAAAGCTGTAGCGATCAGAGCTGTGTGGTACTGGCACGAAGACAGACACACAGGTCAATGGAACAGAATAGAAAACCCAGAAATGGACCCTCAACTCTGTGGTCAACTAACTAATCTTCAACCAAGGAGGCAAGAATACGCAATAGGAAAAAGACAGTGTCTTCAACAAATGGTGCTGGGAACACTGGACAACCACATGCAGAAGAATGAACCTGGACCACTTTCTTACACCGCACACAAAAATAAACTCAAAATGGACGAAAGACCTCAATGTGAGACCTGACAGCATAAAAATCCTGGAAGAGAGCATAGGCAGGAACTTCTCTGACATCGGCCCTGGCAACATTTTCTAGGTATGTCTCCGGAGGCTGGGGAAATACAACATAATCGTAATGCACCTGATGTTAATTTATGTCATCCCTACCTCTGTTTTGTGTTCCAGGTACAGAGCCTTTATTTTTGTTTTGACATTTTTGCTGTATGCAAGTTTCCACTTATCCCGAAAGCCTATCAGCATAGTTAAGGTAAGAAATCCTAAAAAGCACCCTGTTTCCTATCCTGCCTGTAATTTCTGCGAGGAACTGGTAACTTTAGGAGCCAGTTTGGGAGTGGGGGGAGGGGTGGAGGGGAGGGATGGGGAAGGGGAGTGGGGCAAATGGAGAAAACAGGTGGTTCATAGAAGCAAGTTGTGGTGCCTTGAGTGTTTCCCTTTTCCGTAATGAAAATCTTGGAAATGCTTTTAGGGTTTATCATTTTAAAGGTGATATACGTTCAGTTATATTAATCGACAGTTGCGGAATTCCAAGCTTAATCAAATATTTACTCTGTGACTCTTCCCTCCAAATATATCCCATCCTAAATCATTCTCCGAAGTGCCTCCACCATCGCGGTGCCCGATTCGAAGTCTGACTCTGGTCCTGGCTCTCTGTTATCCTTAGCACCCTGAGCTTCTGTTGAGTGGTGGGCGAGCAGAAAGTTGCTCAGCAGGCATTTAACTACACTTAGAAAAAGATTAAAGTCGACAGTCCTACACAATAGCCAGCTACGACTGGGGAAGAAGCAGGGTAATTTTCTTGCCCTCCTGGGAATGACGTCATTTTGCCTATAAACTCCCGAGAGGCTGTTGACTCCTGACTGTAGAAGGAACAAGGAAATCGTCCAGTGCCCAAGGTTGCCCCCTCCCTCTCCTGGTCGTGGCAGGGACACGGATCCAGCCCTGTAATTCCGGCCTTTGCGGCCACGCTTCCTCCATTCCCACCACGTGGTTGAGCGCTGGCCTTGGGGTCTTCAGGCCAGTGGGAGAGGCAATGTCAAGCAAGGCTGTTGCTTCCGTGGACAGTTTTGTGCTCCCCGTTCTCTAGTAATGCCCAGTGGACGTTAAAACGGCATCCATCTACGCAAAGGATCCTGCAGCTCCTCCTTGACCTCTAGTAAGCGGGAACCTTCCATGCCCTTCGCGTCGCTTGCAGAATTCTCAAGTTTTTGATATACCACGTTTTAATGGCTGCAGAAATGTTTGCAGACTTTTAAAAATGTGGCTTTCAAAGGAGAGACAGGAGAGAGCCAACCAGGGACTCAAATCGTTCTAAGGACCAGCCGCTACATTTGTTTATTTTTTTTTAAAGATCGTATTTATTCATTAGAGAGAGCACACAAGCAGGGGCAGAGGGAGGGAGAAGCAGGCTCCCTGCAGAGCTGGGAGCCCGATGCGGGGCTCGATCCGAGGACCTGGAGATCATGACCTGAGCTGAAGGCAGATGCTTAACCATCTGAGCCCACCAGGCACCGTGGCCACTATATTTAAATGCTACCACTCACTGTCTTCCTTGTTAGGGAAGCATACGCACAGCTCAAGCAAAGGCAAGTGTAGAAGTGGAGAGACTGTTGGAGAGGTCCCAGTGGGCGCCGAGGGGCTGAGGGAGCAGGAGTGGTTGGGGAGCCTGCCGGGGTCTCAGGATCGAGCTTGGGTGTGGGGGGTGGACGCCTGGAGCAGCAGATGGAGGGTGGGCCCTCACCACAAAGCCCCAGCCTGGCAGGCAGCGCCTCTGCTGGGACACAGGCAGTGTGGGGAAGGCGGGCTGCCTGTTGGAGGATCTTCGCGGCAGGAACAGGACCCTTGGACTCAACGTGATATGGAGAGGGGCCTGGTATGGCCAGGAAGGGGTGCAGCATTGCCGCAGGGCACCCTGCCAGCTTCCCTGTGGGGAGCTTGGGGCTTACTGATGAGTGGCGTCATGATGAAGCAGGGTCCCATCGGCCCTTCTGGAAGCTTCTGTCGGTCACAGGGCTTGCTGAAGCCCGCAGGGTGACACCGTGCACTTGTTCATCGTTTCACAGAGTCCTCACAGCGGCCTGGGGACTCAGGGCCCCTGTCCCCTCATGCAGGGCGGCGCCAGGTCAGGTGAGCAGGGCAGGGTCTCTGCTCTCAAGCTCTGGGCCATGGGGTCTGCAGGGCATTGAGGATCCCAACTCACCCATAGCCCCACAGCCGGATTTTCTCCCACACATGGATTTTCCGACTTAGTGCCTGAGTTGTGCTTGGACATGGATGGGCCTCATGCAAGATCTCCTAAGATCGATAAGGATGTCCCACTACGAACGTTGACGTAACTTTATGATGCCTCACGGAGCCTCTACACGCTTTGGCGCATCGTACTTACAAAGCTAGAATGAGGGATGATTCTGCTGCCCCAAGGAGTAGCTTGACTTATCCGTAGTCTGTATTTGCTAACACATGATGAGCAAAACAGAATGAAAATATATTTGCTTACCTGGAATTGATCACCCGTGGCTGTGAACTACAGAATGGGTCACATTCTTTTTAATGACATTTGAAGGGTGACGCGACGTGCGTCATTTCGGCGTAGCAACCAAGGAGGCCATGATGGACGCGGGCCGGGAGGTGGTGGGGTGCAGGTCAGCCCTCCCCCCTTCCCCCTGCCTTCCCAGCCCAGCCTCACCTACCCCCGCGGGCACGGCGACCCCGACTGGTCTGAGTGCCAATTGCCCGGTCCTCTCTGTGCACACAGAGCCCGGAAGGCAGAAGCTGTGAAAGGCTGGGTGACAGACGGAAGACGGCTGGGTGCACACCCCGGCTTCGGGTGGGAAGGTTGCTCTCGAGAAAGGCCACTGCCCCGGGGTGAAGGCCACGTCAGAAGGCAGCTCCAGCAGGATGCCTC
>CM053603.1:182072449-182099273 GCA_028646535.1 Procyon lotor
GGCTCTGACCGTGGGCAGACATTTCTTCTGTCGTGGCAAGCTGGCAGTGGGGACTGGGCCGCCTTCCCGGCACCCGCCGGCCTTCTGTGCAGCCCAGCCCCGGGCCCGACACCGGGCTGCTCGCCCCACGGCGGCTGAGACCCTCCCAGAGGGCCCTGCTTCGCTCCTAACCGCTCCCTCTGGTTTCTGGTTCCCACAGCCATGCTGCTCCTCAGCGGGGCCCTGGTCAGCGGGCCGTACGCCCTGATCACGACCGCCGTCTCCGCCGACCTGGTGAGTGGCCGCTCGTCCGAGCGCAGAGCAGGGGCCGGTCGCTCTTAGTGAAACCGCATCTTTGTAGAAGCCGCTTTGCCCCGTGAAGGATTCCTGTGCTTCTGAGAGTCTTCTGAAGCAAGTGCAGGGAGAGGCTGCCTGGGGTCCATCCGAGCCGAGCTGAAGGGGCTCGGGTGACGCCCGAGGTCAGAGTGCAGCCCGCTGGATCCCTCTCCCTACTGCCCTTGCTTCGCCCCGGGCGGCTGGTGGCCGAGCACCCCGGAGCCCGGCCTCGGGGCCCAGATCACCCGGCCCCCTCTGTGCCCGGCCGTCTGCTGGGCGGCCTTGGGATCCAGAGGAACTACCGCCCCACCCCTCCCAGAGGAAGAAGGTGCTGACAAGGTGACCTTGGACTCCCGCTCGGGAGAGCCCGACCCCCATGCTCTGGGACCCCGTGGAGGCAGGGCCACCGTCATCCCCCTGACAGGAGGGACATTTCACAGTCCTCGGGTGCCCCCACGTAGGGAACACCGCACCAACATACAAAACGCCCTTTAAAAAGTCGTTTTCCTAAATGAGAGAAAAGAGACAAACGTCCCGTACAGAAGACTGTCCTGACTGCTCTTTCCCCAGGGAAAGGACACACCTTGCTGTCCTTAGGTGTGGGCTGCACACAGTGATTTCCTCCCAGCAGGGGGAATGGGGTATTTACGGGGAGACCTGACAGACACCCCTCCAGGGCACCAAGGTCAGCGCCAGCAGTGACAGGGTGTGACAGCCCACAGCCTGGGGACACGTACCGGGAAGGTGGCACCCCTGCCCCCGCGGCCTCCCTCCCCGACCCACCACCCTCCATCCTGGCAGAGGGACATTCCGCTCTCGGCAGCGTCCGAGAGAGGGCAAGTGTGAGGAAGCGTCAGGAGGCATGACGGCGGAGCGTCACGTGGTGTCCTGGACGGAAGGACGTGAAAGCAGCCGTTAGCTAAAAGCCAGCGTGTTAGGTGATCCTGACGCGTGAGTGTCAGGCCCTTCGCTGTGGCAGCTGTGACGTGGGGAAAAGGGTGCAGGACACAGTCCCCTGGACGATCTGGGCCACATGTCCGTGCCCCCGAGACTTCTAAAATTAAAAGCCCATTTAAATTCCTAAGCATTTCCCCAGAGCTGGTCCATCGTCTTCTGGGCATCTGACCCGGCATCCCCTCCCCCTCGGGCCCCAGACCCCCGGAACTTTGCTGCCCTCCCCCCAAGGGCACGCCTCCCTCGAGTCCTTCCAGAATCAGACCTCAAACTCACCGGCCACTCGCTCCTTCTCTTGCTTGGAAACCGTGGCAAGCTCGGGCGGCTGCGGACCCCGCGCTTGCCCCCCATCCCTCCTCCAGGGCCAGGCATCTGCCTGGCGCTCCTGCCTCGTCCTCCCCTCCCGAGACGAGCAGAGGCCCTGCCCCACCAGGTCAGCAGAGAGAAGCAGAGGGAGGGGCACAGGGGCGTCCAGCAACAGGCCCACCTTTGTGCTGAGGGACTACCCATGCTCCTGCCTGCATGGGGCACAGAACATTCTAGAAGGGTCCACACTGGACCACTAACAGTCATCCCCGCCCCCCAGGGGATCAGAGGTCAGAGGAGGGACTCCAGACTCGAAAACGTGGATCATAGGGGCTATTGCTTTATATATGTGCTTTATTTTATATACTTACTTGGACACAAACATTGTTACTGTCATGGGTTTATGTGTGTAGTTTTAGGGTCCAGGCACTATTTCTCCCAATTAATTCTTCGTCCTTTATTCTCAGTTTGTGCTGCTTTCTCCCAACCTTCCATCTTGCTTTTGAAAACCAGAGCTCCTGTGGGCTTGTCATTGAGGATGTGGTGACCCCCCCCACGTTGGCTTCTTGGGTCCTGCCCGCTTCCCCATCCTCCTGGCCATTTGCTGAGAACAGGGTGGGTTTTTAGGTAGCACAGAACCATCTGGCGCATGCTGTAGAAAGCCCCTCGCAGGAACGTGGAAGTGGGCATTCAGCCTGGCTTAGCTCAGGGACAGGGACCAGTGTCGTCCGTGTCTTTATCTCCCACGTTGGCTGGTGGAGTGTGCTGAGTGAGTATTTGCTGAAGAAAAAGTTCTGAGGGTTCTTTAAACCAGAACATGTTTGCACAGAGATTTCCGATGGTTTCTTACTGTTGAAAACCCTTAAACTTCGTATATCTTTCCAAGGTAAGTTTGGAACGGAGTAGAGTTTAAATTTTCTGATGGAAAACACCCCATGTTTTGAATTGCTTTGCCAAGTTGTTTGGGCAAGTTGCTGTAAGAAGGTACGGGCATGTTTCTCGCTGAGGCTGCTGAGATGTGCCTCACGTTTGCTGTCCCCTGTCTCCTAGGGCACACACAAAAGTCTCAAGGGAAACTCCCACGCCCTCGCCACTGTGACCGCCATCATCGACGGGACTGGCTCTGTAGGTGCGTGGGTATTTTTTTTTTCTTTTTTAGATTTTATTTATTTATTTGAAAGAGAGAGCATGAGAGGGGGGAGGGTCAGAGGGAGAAGCAGACTCCCCGCTGAGCAGGGAGCCCAGTGCGGGGCTCGATCCCATGACCCATGAGATCATGACCTGAGCCGAAACCAGGAGTCGGACGCTTAACCAACTGAGCCCCCCAGGCGCCCCTTGTTACGGTTCTCGAAGAACATTCAGCGGCATATTCTGGAGGAAAGGAAGGGGGCAAAATAAGCAAGTCATTTGCTGTGAGACTGGCAGGTGGGAACTGAGCCAGTGACAAGCGTGTCCTTACTGCCGAGTTAGCAGATTGACGTCAATATTCTTGACCTTCCTCGAGCCCTCCTGCCAGGAGCACGTGGGCTGTGACCGCCCCCGTCAGGGACACGGCCCTGCGGCGGGCACCTGCAGTCCTACGCTGGTCCCTCTCCGGACGTGGGGAGCTGAAGCTCAGAGGGCTGGCTGGTGTGTTGCCCACCGCCACCCAGGAGGATATCGGGGGGCATCCCGGTGTCGCCTGCTGCCCCCGGAGGGAGACCGTGAGAGAGCGGGCAAGCTGGCTGGGGAGGGACACCCGGGCATCTAGAACAATGTCACACCAGTAAGAGCAAGCTCTTGCCAGACAAAGGAGGCTCAGTAAGAACACAGTTGCACCTGGGCCGGGCACCTCAGGCTGCCCTTCTGCACCACTGTGGGGAGCTCAGGCTTTTCTCCTGGCGGTGCCCGTGGCCCTGTGTGTGGCTATCTGGACAGAGACAGCCGCCGTGCACTCCTGGACGCCCGCTGCTGTCTTATGCAGAATCTAAAGCCCTTCCCACCTTTAGTGTTGGCTTCCAGTCCTCTTCTGTTTGGGGGCACCCCTTGGAGCCTGGGATCGCGTCCGGAGAGGGGGCTGTGCTGGGTGTGTGCGGGCCCACGGCTCTCTCCAGTCACAAAGTGTGGCCGGGGCAACACACACGCTCTGCCGGAGGTCGTTCTGGGCTGAGCTCATTTCTCATGAGCCTCATGACTTTGCAACACCTCTGTCCCAGGACAGATGGACAGTCTGCCCAACCGCCCCCGTAAAGCCGTTTCTTCAAGCAACCTCGCGCCTCGGCCAGCGGCCCTGAGGGCCGTCTTCTAGCAGAGGAGGGCAGTTTACAAAGAGGGAAACTGTGAACCAAGTGAAAAAACACATCTTTCCAGATCTCAAAACAAGAGGGAGCAGAAGGGCCTGGCTGAGGGTAGAGTGTGTCTGTGAGCTGCAGGTAGAAAGCAGGGCACAGCGCTGAGCGCCGTCCCCCCACGAAGCCGTCTCCGACCTTGCCGCTGACCTGCGGCACTCGATGCCCGCCGGGGCACCTGTAGCCCTGCCAGCTCCCAGCCCGCCGTCCCCAATAGCAGCGACACCGCAAGCTGTGCCTGTCATTTCTCCCCATAAGTGCTGCCCCCCTGGACAGAAGAAAGAAGGGCCCAAGTAGAAAGGCACACCATTCACAGAGCCTTGACCTTGATGCACTTGTTCAATGTCGTCAGTCCCGATTTCGACAGAGGCCGAGCTCAGCTCATGGTAAACAAGCCAGTGTCTTCCTGCAGCTCACTGGGGCCATGCGTGCCCGATGACGCAGCGTATCTGCTCAGTGCCCTCCCGGGGCGCTCCGAGTCCTCTCCCCGGGGGGACACGAGGCTTGTCGTGTCGGTGTTGTACACAGAGCAACTCATAGAGCCTGGAGTTTTTTCCAGCTAATGTTTATCTTAGCAAAGTAAAACATGATGTCACTTCAGAGGCCAGATAGCCAAACAAGCTAATTATGATGCAGAATGTTGGTCCTTGTGCCCCCCAGCTCCCTCCTTCGAGAAGCAGCCATGTCTGCTGTTCCCTCTGGTGGGACTTGCATACGAGTCTACATGCTTCCCCGTGTCTCAGCCTGACACTGTCTGCTGTTCTCCTGGGAAGAGGGCTGGGGCTTGGCTCTTGTGCCCCTGCTCCCCCCACCAACCTCCTCGGTCAGCACCGCTCACCATGTTAGCGTTGCTCACTCGGGGCCGAGAAATAAGCGTTTTGCTGTCTCAAGCTCTCCCTTGCTTCCCACCATCGCGCCCGTCCAGCCGTCAGCAGTGAGGGGCCGCCCGGCCCCATCGCTCGCACGCTTGGCCCCAGAGCCTCTCCCCACCTCATGCGACCCCCCTCCAGCACGTGTCCACGTGGGACCCATCTTCTTGCCCCTGCGTCGGCTCCTCTTTAATGGAGGAGGCTTCCAGTGGCTTTTCGAGTCGTAGCTTGGGGGAGGTGGACCTTGAAGGCTGGGAGTCGGCAGGCTCTGGATTCCGTTCTAGCTTGTAGATAAGAAACCCAGTCCTGGGCTCAAAGTCGTTTTCTTCAGGATTCCAGTGTCTCACGGTTACCGTGGTGTCCGTTGAAAAGTCATTGTCACCCTCGTCCCAGCTCTCATTTCTGCCGTCTGCGTGCTTCCCCCAAGACCTCTGGGCACCTTTCTTCATCCCCTGTGTCCCCTGTGCCCGGGGACGTACTCAGGGGCCACCTCGCCTGGACACACATGCCATTCCTCTCCGCGAAATCGTGCTGTGTTTTCTTTGACATGTTTCCCCTACTGCTGTTGGTTTTTAATTCTTGGAAAACCGATTAGTCAGAGGTTAACCTTTCTGGGTTAATCTTTTTTTTTTTTTTTCTTTTTTCATTCTTTCCTGCTTTTTTCTCTTTTCTCTGCGTTCTCAGAATGTTCTTGATTTTATTTTCCAGACTTGACTTTGTTTGTCATAACGTTAACATTCATTAGCATTTTTCTGGCCCTTTTGTGCATCCCATTTTTTGTGGGGTTTTGTTTTGTTTGCACTTTTATACCTTTATTTGACAGTCAGCAATTAGTTCTCATCCACATTGACTATCTGTAGATTTTTTAAAGTGGTGACAGGTACATAGGTAACCAACACAGAGAGCTTTCTTGAGAGTCTTCATCCTTGTTACATTGTTACATTTTCTGCAGAAACACACACAGATACAATGTTTGTGTCCTTAGGAAGGATACAGGGTCCTTACTCCTTTGTTGAGCCTGGTGTTAGTGCGCACATCTGGAGTTTCCGTCTCCTTCACGGCAAATTTCCAGATCTTTCTGTGTGCCCGAGGGGCATGCTTCTTGAAACCCACTCCATGGACGTGCTTATGAACGTCAAAGGTGTGTTCTCTGATCACTGCTGTTGAAGGCAGAACGGCCCTTGTCACCACCCTTCTCTGGGTGCCGTTGCGCAGGACCTCGCTGGAAAGGAAAGGCGTGAGGTATTGTGGGAGGGGGAAAGCCTAGTGCATCCCGTTCTCATTTCTCGGATGCACCATGTATTAGATTCAATCATGAAATTGCTGGTAACAGTTTTCAGGTATAAATGTGAGAATATCGTTTGGTTCAACTAATTTTCTATCAGTTCTCTGAGGGTACCACACTTCTCTGGGCATCTTGTCCTCCCCAGTTTGTTTCCCTGAGTTGCCTTCCTCCCTGCTTGTTTGGGGCTTTCCTCAGACTCAGATGAATCTTGCCAGCCCTTCATATATTCGTATTTAGGATTGAGCCACCAAGCACTTACTAGAAGCCCCTTCTGCATGGGATGGCGTATCAGCCGCTAGTCTTCACGCGGTCACGGGATCAGATTGGAATGGAGGAGGAGAGCCCCAGTGCCCGCTGGGGTACGGGTCCCAGTCCCATCTTTGTGTTGGGGGCTGGGGGGAGGGCCTCCTGCTTGGTGGAAGTAGTGGCCTTCCCTGCATTCCCTGACTCAGTCACTGCCCCATCCCCACCCAGTTCCCCAAGCCCAGTGCCTCTGGGTCACGGTCTCCAAGGGCTGAGGGCTGCTCTCTCGTGAAGATGGGGGGTGGTCCCTGGAGTGATGTTGAGAAGGAAAAACCTGGGATCAGGAAGGTGGAGGGACGTATCCAACAATTCATAAAAGATTCCCACCCACGGTCCACCTTTCCTCACATTCCACCCTCCCCGGCCTCGCGTGCACGGACGGGCCTGGCTGCGAGCAAGGAGTCCTCAGCCCTCTCTCCCCAAGCAAGGAGACTGGAGACAACGTCCTTGTCGTCCTTGAAAGCCCAAGCTCCAAGGATGGTGGCTTCTCTGCTCTTCTCTTTGTGGGCTTATAATTTGTTAAATTCACTTGTGGCGCCTTTTGTGGTATTGGGAGGCATAGGTGAGCAACCCACCATGTTTGCGTGGGAAGCTCCTCTGAGACTTAACACACGTGATCACTTCTCAGGTATGGAAGTTGTAAGGGCTGTCCGTAAACACTTGGAACAACATTAGTGCACACAAAGGGGGAAGGACACCTGTAATCCCACCTCTCGGGGTTAAGTGTCAGGTATAAAGTCTTTGTACTTTGTACTGTGCCAAAACGATGACCCAGCCTGTGCACGGATCATAATCTATTCCCGTCTCTTGTAGGACAATAAATACCCAAAGTACTGCCTACATTCTTCGATATCTTCGGGCATTTTGAGGAATATTTGCTTTCTTTCATTTTTATAGTCTCTCAATCATTTTGACATAATTTTAGATTTATGTAAAAGTTGCAGAAGTAGTACAGAGAATTCACGTATCCTCCGTCTGCTGCGTCGCCTTCTCCACACGTGCACACGTAAGGACATACATGTGCGTGTTTTTCTCGAACCGCTTAGGGCAGAGTACAGACACGCCACTCCTTTACCAGGAGCTGTGTGTTGGTGTGCGTTCCCCAAAGACGGAGAACCCTGGGCTGCACCCTCAGCACCCCTGTCAGAGTGAGGATGTCAGCACTAGGACGGTAGTTGTGCCTCACTTACACTGTACTCACATTCGTAAGGTTGCGCATCAGATTCAGGGCTCTTCGGTAAAGTTCTTCATTAGGATCGTTGGATTAAAAGAATGAGCGTTGTAAGGTCAATACGAATTTTCAGATTTGCTTCAGAGATTGGTGGTGCCAGCCACGCCCCCACAGTGCTGAGTACACGTGAGCTTTTCACCCCAACTAGCCGGAGAGGCAAGAAGGACTTTTGGTTGTTTTAACGTGATTTTTATTAACTAAGGAGGAGGTGTGGAGCACCGTGCTGTGAACGCACAGGGCCTGGGTCCCCCGGGGCCACCTTCCGGAGGCTTCCTCACACGGCTCACGTGTGTCCCTCTGCCCCCTCCCAGGAGCAGCCCTGGGACCCCTGCTGGCTGGGCTCCTGTCCCCGTCCGGATGGAACAACGTGTTCTACATGCTGATGTTCGCAGATGCCTGTGCCTTATTGGTAAGTCTGTCTGGTTGTTGACGGAACACTGGTGACGCTTCTTTCCAGGGGAACTGCAGGCCTCGGGGAGGCTTGGCCTGTCGTGATAGAGCCTGACTTCCCTGAGGATCTGAACAAATGTCCTGCTCGGCTGCTTCAGGCAGGATAGTAGGGAGGGAGAGAGCAGGGGCGCCCTGGCGCGGGACCCCAGCCCTGCCATCCATCAGCTGCTCTGCGGCTTCCACAGTAGTTAAATGGGCATCAAGACGGCACCCCAAAACGGGACTATCGAGGGGACTGGAGGAGATGGCAGGCCAAGCCCCACGTCCTGCATAGCGATCCCCTCACCCCAGTGCCCCTCCTGCGTCCGGCAGTCCCCTGGGGAAGCAGCCCACCTCCCAGCACCCACAGGGATGGGGAAGAAGGAGCAGAGGCCGCGGGGACGGGCCCTGAGATGCGGCTGTGCTGCAGGACAGACAGGACCCGGCCCAAGTCAGAGGCGGGCAGCGCGCCCCCGAGAGTGGCTGGTGGGCAGGGAGTCCCTGACCCGAAGCCACGCGCCTCCACTCGCTTCCCCAGAAGACGCTTGGATCCCAGTAAGAGCGAGCTGAGCATTTGGAGGTCTCGGCTCCGTCGGTCAAATGAAGGTTCTGTATTTTCACCCCGGGGCTATTACACAGCTCCCCGTTTCAGACAGGATCCGACGCCAGCTTTCAGCTCCGGAGCCTGTTAGGTTTAAAGAGGCTGCTCCTCAGAGCATTTGTTTTGTCATTGCCTGAGGGTTTGGGCTACGTCAGCGCTCCCAGATCACTTCAGTAAGTGGCAGAGACTTCTGAAGGCAGGGAGGGCTGTTCGAAGACTGAAAACTCTCCTCCACCAACGCCGGGAATACATTACGTTCCTTCTAGACGCCCAGCAACCCCGAGGGAGGCAGGGAGTGCCGAGGCCCCGGCTGGAGCCGCGGGAGAGTCTCCTGCTCGGGAAGGGGGGGCTGGTTGTACCCCCGGGGAGAGGAGAGGAGGTGTCGCGCTGGGCTCACCGGCAACACTGGCCCGCGATTCCAAGAAGACGAGGACCAGATGCACGTATAGCAAGCCGGCGAGACCCCACGAGAGATGTCAGCCGAGAAGGAACGGAGCCCGGGGACACAGAAGGCGAGCAGACAGCACCAAGTCCAGGGGCAGCCGGGACAGCGGGGTGAGGGCCAGGCTGGAGGGAGACCGAGCACAGGACGGAGCGCACATGGGTGGTCTGCTCCCATCCCCCCCAAGGAGGGATCTCGAGACCGGGAGGGGGCACAGCGCCGGCCGGGCAGCCACGGAGCATGACATCTCAGGGCTCCGGAAGGACAGAGACCGGAAGGAAGCTGGAGTACCGGGCAAGACGAGAGGTGTCGGGAGAGGGGCTGCCCTGCAGCGGGGCCAGGAGGGGTCAGCAGGCGGTGTGAGCGCCAGACGCTCGTCTCGTGTCTGCCGGACCCTGCCCTCTGTGGCCCGGGCAGGTCGCGCGGCAGCTCAGATCCAGGCGCCCTGGGGGGCTGTCCGTGACCGCGGGGGCCGTGCCCTCACCTGCATGGGCTTACGCCCGTGGATGCACATCACGGGGCTCCAGGCGGCCGCTGTCACCCGCAGACTCGGCACTTCGTCACCTTTGACCTTCAGATCCATTGCTACCATCACGCTGTGTTTCATGCCACGTACAACACTGGTCGTCTTCTCTTCTCCCCTCCCGCGATCGGCCTCGTGTCACCAGAGGCTTTTCCTTCGCCCGTTGCCCTCGGCGGGACGTGTACGGTCGGGTTCCAGCTCCCGCGGAGCAGGTGGACTGGTGAGCTGCGGGCTCAGGGTCCCGGGGTCAGCTTGCTCAGCAGAAATGTCACTGTCGCCACGAGTCCCGTACTGAGCGCCTGACGGGCTCCCTGCTTTCCCGATCCAACCCCACGCACGCAGCTTGAGGGGCAAGGAAAGCAGCCGGTCTGCGCTTCTCTGTGGGAGACACACCTGTTGTCTTTAGCCTGAACCTGAACCGTACGAGGGACTTCCGAGCTCCTGCTTAAACTCGAGTGTCAGAGACAGTGAGTGTCCCTGCCCCTTAGAGCTCTGAGCTGAGCTGCGTCCTGCGGAGCCGCTTGGGTTTTTAACCTGTGCTGGGCCTCTCTCCGCCCGCTGGTCCCTCCCGGGCCTGAGGGCACCTGCTCCCTCGGAAGGGGGGCCGCCGGAACCAGGAGGTGTCTCTCGCGCTCAGAGCCCCCGTGGGGCCGGTGTCTGCGCACAGAGACCAGAGCCACAGCCACAAACTAGCAAACCCAGCTCGCCGGTGCGGTGCTTTGCCACTAGTCAGGCTCTGAGCACCGACTCGGCCCCGTGAGCACGAGAGGGAAGTGGAGGGAACGTGGCAGGCAAGGCACGTGTCCCTGGTTTGCTCCTCCTGCGGCCGAGGGTCCCGGCAGAGCCAGCTGCCCCCCCAGAAGCTGCCCGAGAAGACGCGGCTGTTCCGAAGACAGCCTGTCGGCCTCCCGTGCCAGGGCCCAGGGGAGGCCCACCTGGCTTTCAGGGTCCCCTGCACGGCTCTCCAGTCCCCGACCCCGTGTCTCCACGCTCATGGGTCCCCTCCTCTTTCTATTTCTGATTCCGATATTTTATTATTGGACTCATTTCATTTTAAACGTTACTTGATCCCGGAAATTTTAGGCTGAAATCTGTCCTGACAACCTTAGCTCCAGGACCGCGGGGCCCGTGCACAGGGTCTGTGCCCCTGAGTCCTTTCTGTCCTGAAGGAGCCTCGGGGCCCCCACGGGCCAGCCCGGCAGGGGGCGTGGGGGCCGCCTCTTGGGACGCAGGCCCCCTGCCTGCAGTAACTGCCTCTCCTCTTCATTTGGGTGCAGTTCCTGATCCGCCTCATTCACAAGGAGCTGAGCTGCCCGGGGTCTTCGACCGGGGACCAAGTTCTGTAAGTGTCCCCCCCACACAAACCCCTGCCCCAGGTCAGAGGGCCGCTCCGGTGAACCCCCCGCTGTCCCTCACACAGCACGTCTCGTTTGTGCTCATTTTTCCTAATGTGGGGCTGCGATGGCCGTCATCCCTTGAGAAAAATGCCAGGGAAATTGGCTTCTGTGTTGTCTTTGAGCTGCAGCTTCATGAGAGAGATAGCCCCGACCGTGGGCGTCCTGCTCACGCTCTCGTCTTCCGTCCTCTGTCCCCCGGGGCTGCGCCCTCCATGTGCCTTGGAGACCCCGGCGGGGACAGGGGGAGGGGGAGAAGCTGGCTCCATGGGGTCGGTGCCCTTGGCCCACCGTCGCTGGCCGTGTCACCAGCTGCCTTTTATCCTCTTCCAGGTTCAAGGAACACTGACCCCTCGAGTCCCCTGGAGGGAGGCTGGGCCCGTCCTTCACACACTGTCTGTCCCGGAAAAGTTCAAATAAAGGATCCTGTGTTGGAAAGAATGGTTTACCCTTGCCTTTTGCACACACACCTGGAAAAGACACAAAAGCCACCCTGAGAAGTCCGGGTCCTCTTCCGGGCGAGCCGTGGGGCTCACGACGGCGACGAGGAGGTGCGGGAAGTGCGGCGTCCACGGTGGAGCCTGGGACGCACAGCGGGACAGGCAGGCTCCCCAGCAGCTGCTCAGGACTGGCCGGTGGCACTCAGGGGAGCCGGGGTCTCAGGTGTGTCCGTCTAGAATGTGAGAGCGGGTGAGCCCCACGCTGGTGGGGGCCGGATCGCAGCGGGTGCCAGAATGCAGCCAGCGCAGGGCCCGGCCTCTGGGGGGACAGAGGAAACCCACGCCTGATCAGAAGCCAAGACGGAACTCAGAGCCGTCCCTGCAGCCAGAGGACGGTGCCAGCATCTCCTCCTGCTCTGCGGGCCTGAGCACGAGCCGGCGGGAAGCAAGCAGCCATGGAGCCGTCCAGGGGCCCGGGGGTGCCGGCAGGGACACCCGGACACGTGTGGCGTCCGAGCTCCGAGGCAGCCCTGCTGTCCCTGTGGGTCTCGGGGAGGGGGGCCGGGGGGGGGGCGGTGCCCTGATGCGCTTCACCCCTCCACACCAGGACTGTCTCTAGCGACGTAGCACCAGTGTGGGTTTATTTATTGACGATGTGATATGTGTTCTAGAAGTTTCAGAAACATAAATGGCTTTTTGTTATTTATTAAGACAAACTGTCCTCTGGCCACTTGTTTTCCCACTTATTGCCAGGAAAATACTCATCTGCTTTTTGAAATAAAATGGCATTTTTTAAAAAAAGTTCAAGCAGAAATGTTGATTACGTCTGCTCACGTTTCCATCACGTTAACAGAAAAGAACTCCGAACACTGCATGTTCCTATTTTCCGGGGTTGGACACGCCCGTAGTTCTGCACCAAGACAGAGGCCATTTCCAGCTCAGCAGGGGCCACCGTGCTCAGGAGCGGTGGAGCCCAGGCCCCGGCAGACAGAGTCGGGGTATTTTGTAAATCGTGCAATTTAAGGGACATCCTGAGATTTGTCCTTGACGCACAGGAGGACAGGGCTGCACCAGAAATAGCGCGTACTGGGGCAGGCTCTCAGAGCCTCTCCCCAAACAGGCAGCGGGTGCCTTCCCAGTCTGCATGCCTGGGCCACCCCACACCCTCTGTGCCAGGGTCCAGTTTCAACCTGGACCCAACACGTAGGGGGCAGAGCCAAACACAAACGTGCGTTCGCTGATGCACCGAGAATCCTCCCCAGTGGCATGCTGGAGCCCCCGCCCCCGCCCCCACAGAAGGTTCTCCCTTAGTCTAAGGTCGGTGGTATTCCTGGGGCAAGGCCTTTGGGCGACCGCTTCACTTCTGCCAAAGCACAGCCGGCAGCCGGTGTGGTTTGGCCACAGGACTCTCTGGGGCGATTGTTTTCCTGACTCTGGGGGCCGGGGTATTGGTCTTCCACAACCCACAGAGGAAAGGCCGCTCTGCACCCCTGAGCCTGCTGGGGGAACCCAGCCATGCCTGTTGAGATGCAGAGTCGGCATCTGAAAACAGAGCCAGCGCAGCCATGTGTAAGCACACGCCGGAGCCACGGATCAAGACCCCGTCATCACTGTCAAAGGACAAGGTCCCTGGCCGCAGTAGGAGGACCATCCAAGCCCAGATGATCCCCTTCCGCTAGTAGCTGGTGTGATGCGGCAGGCTTGTATTCTCATGGAAATAGGACTCTGCCCTCTGCGAGTTTTTCTATTCAAATCCGGAAAAAAAAAAAAATTATAAAAGCGCCCAGGACAGCTGAAATGCACGAGCTGGTGACAGGGGCGCTCGGGGGGCCGAGCACAAGAGCAGAGCCCTTCCGAGGTGACGTGCCTCGAAGGCCACCCTCCAAGTCAGAAATTAGAACTACCTCTCCAGCTGCCTAATGAGACCCAATAAAAACAAATTACTAGAAAAAATGAACTGGAAAAACACAAGTCCTAATGCCTATTAGATTGAATGGACATCGTGCCAATTGCCGTAGGGTTTGTAAATGGTTGCTCGAGTCTCTGTTTGGGGAACTTTCACGGTTGGTGGGCAGGCGGTGGCCGGGAGCTAACTGCATCTGGAGCAGGAGAGCCTCGTCAACTGGGTGGCCGGGTGCTGGGTCCTGGCCGGGGTGCTGGCTGGGTGCTGGCTTGGTGCTGGCCGGGGTGCTGGCCTGGTGCTGGCCGGGTGCTGGCTTAGGTGCTGGCCGGGTGCTGGCTTAGGTGCTGGCCGGGTGCTGGGTGCTGGCTTGGGTGCTGGCCAGGTGCTGGCTTGGGTGCTGGCCGGGTGCTGGCTGGGTACTGGCCGGGGTACTGGCTGGGGTGCTGGTTTGGGTGCTGGCCGTGCTGGCCGAGGTGCTGGCCAGGGTGCTGGCTGGGTGCTGTGGGGCACGTGGCTTGGAGGCTGTGGGTGCTGGCCGGGTGCTGGCTGGGTGCTGGCCAGGGTACTGGCTGGGGTGCTGGCCAGGGTACTGGCTGGGGTGCTGGCTTGGGTGCTGGCCAGGGTACTGGCTGGGGTGCTGGCTTGGGTGCTGGCCAGGTACTGGCTGGGGTGCTGGCTTGGGTGCTGGCCGTGCTGGCCGAGGTGCTGGCCGGGTACTGGCCGGGGTGCTGGGTGCTGGCTTGGTGCTGGCTGGGTGCTGGCTTGGGTACTGGCTGGGGTGCTGGCCGGGTGCTGGCCGGGTGCTGGCCCGGGGTGCTGGCCGGGTGCTGGCCGGGTGCTGGCCGTGCTGGCCGGGGTGCTGGCCGGGGTGCTGTGGGGCACGTGGCTTAGAGGCTGTGGGTGCAGTGCGTGGGGGATGCTGTGAATTGCTCACAGAGTGTCACGTGGAGTGCCCCCAAGAAGCCACAGCGGCCTGACCCCCGGGGCACCCTGGGCCTGCCAGGCTGGGGAGTACAGGCAGCCGAGGCATGTCTTTCCAACCAGGGCCAAGACCCAATGAAAACGGGGCCCTTTGCTCAAAACCCAGGAAAAGGTGCTGTTCAAGGTCCTGAAATAGTCCTCTCTTCCGCTCTAGGAGGCGGCAGGAGGCGGTAGGAGGTGGGGTCATGGGGAGAAGCGGGGAGTGGCGGGGCTCCGGTCCCCCAGCACCTGCTCTGCTGCCCCACCTGACTTCAGTTAGAAACCACGACGTGGGGATCACATTATTCAGACCGTCAGCTCGGCGACTGCCGAGCCTGAGACCCCAAGCATGGGCCTTCCGGAAGCAGAGCCCGTGTGACTGGAGGGTCACATGCCAGGACACTGTCCCGCTGACACTCCGCCCAGACGTAGAACGGAGACCATGGGGATGGGCTGGTCCTCGCCTTGTCTCTGACCGCCCGGGGCTGGTATCCGGGGGGCAGCGGTGTCGGGAAGGCAGGGCTGTGCTCCTCGGTCTCCCCTTCCCTGGGGGTCCTGCCTTGATACTATGCAGCAAGTTCAGGCTCTGGGCCACTCCTTGAGCTTCCTTTTCCAGCATGTTCCAGGCTCTGAGCTCGTCCTTCAAAGCCCGGCCGTCAGGCTCCAGACAGTCAATCCCCTTCTGTGACCCTTTCACCAGCCAGCGTGGGGTCATTGGTGCTGGAGGCTCATCCTTTGTGTGTTCCGGGCTGCTGGCCCTGTTCCCATCCCCGTGCCTGTCCTCCTGCAGCCGCTGCACAGAGCTGCTGGCTGACGCAGAGACACTTGACCGCGTCCTTGCAAGAGCAGAGGTCTGCGTGCCGCGGGAACCTGCCCCAGAAACACATTCCTGATGAGGGAGCCGGGCTCCGCCAGGCCCCAGACGATAGGGAGGAGCTGGTGCACGTCACAAATGTGAATCCCGACTAAAGGGGTGAGTCCCTGTCCCAGCCGACACACTCCCGTGACGGGGCAGGAACATCCCCTGCGGACTCACAGCTCGGGACGGCCTGAGTCCCTGTCGGAGACTCAGTCCCTGCTGAGCCGGCTCCAGGCCCGGCGGTGGGCAGAGGGGCCGCATCCTGCCCTGAGGAGACGGCAGGGGCGGGCCTGGCGGGCACAGGCGTCCTGGCGGGCAGGGGCGGGGTGGGGGGCGGCTCCTCGGCTTGTTAAGGCCCCAGATGGTCCAGCCTCGAGGCCTGAGTCAGACACTCTGACCTGCTGGAGCTCACGCCCGACCTGCCCCTGGAGGTATTTCGGGTGGCTGGGCCTCGAGTGGAGGCGCAGAGAGGTTGCCTGTGCTCCTGGCTGAAGTGGTTCAGGGTCTCGGGCCGTGGCATCCACATGGCTTGCTGATCATGTTCAAGTCCCGCAGAAGGAGCGCCTTGTGCACCTGCCCCGAGGGCTCCCTTTGTATATTTTCAGACTGAGGTGGGAGTCACGCGATCACAGCGTGTCCTTCGGCGGCTCTCAGTGCCCAGATGATGTGCGGCCAGAGCTCTCTGCTGAGCTCATCGTCACCCTGGGCCCACCCAATGGTCACCCCAGCCCTCCTCCCCCAAGCCCTTCGCATTTAAAATGAGGGTTTCCCGACAGATTGGCTCTGGGCACCTTTTAGCACCAAAATTCTAGAGCTAAGAGTCTGCAAACTAGCACTTCCTCTCTTTACCCGCTAATTCAGTCCCTTGTTATACAAACATCAGGACAAAACTCGTGGGTGTGAAATCATGGTGTCCCACCCCATTCTCCCCGCTCCTCTGAGAAGCCTCGCAGGGGACCGTGGTCCGGGTCTGCTAACCCCGGAAGAGCCCCGCCCCCCCCGAGCTGTCGCTGGCCATGCAGGCCCCGACCGGGATCATCTCTGGTTCCTCCCTCCCGCGCCCACCAGCCTTCGCCGCGGCTTCGCTCCCCTACGGCCCCACGGCCCCACAGCCCCTGGCAGCAAACACCCATGGAGGCCACTGCGCACGGTGCGGGGGACACAGGCACGGAGGCTGCACCTCCCACTGACCTCCCGGGAGCCGGACGCTCTGAATCACACAGCACACTGTTTCCCGGCATGTTCCAGAGCTGTGCACAGTGACTCGTAAGGACTGAGGCCTCGGCGAGCCCCTTGCCTGCACAGAGAGCCGCCCTGCTCGGCCAGAACCCTGGACGGTGTGGCTGGAGATGCTGGCCGAGATCGGAAGGCAGCTCAGTGGAGTCAGGAGTCCTCGGATCCCTCCCGCACCCGCACCCGCACCCACAGCCGGCGATTTCCCGCCCATCCGAAGGGTCTTCGTGAGTTCCTTGCAGGAAAGAGCGTGTGCGCAGGAAGAGCCCCACACGAGTCCACACGGGCCGCCCCGTGCACTCACACGTATGTGTGCAAGGCCCCCCCCAGGCCAAGGCCCCAGCGCAGGCCCTAAACATCCTTTCCCCCCTCTTCTCACTGGATTGTATTTATTGGTGACCCCCCAGGAGTGCCCCACGGCTCACGGTCAGGGCTGGGACCTGCCTGCACACCTGTGTCCCCATTGTCCCTACGCCCGCCCACCAGGAGCAAACATGCGTCGGTTCAGGCTCCTGCTTTTTTAATCTGAGTCAGACTAAGCAAATGGCCTAAGACAGGCAGGTCATTCTAGGCAAAACATGGCCTGATGCCTGAGAACAGACGTGACGGAGACCCCCACGTGGGTTTGTGCCGACTGCACCAGCCAGCGGGGCTCAGGTGGACGCATGAGCAGCAAGTGGCCTGTTTGAAAGGGCCAGGGAGCCAGTGTTTCCTACATTAGCTGGTCGGACCCCCAGACAAGGGCCTCCTCTCCCCCCCTGAGAGCTGGAGCCGGGCCCTGGGACCCCCGCCGCCTTCATGGACACATCACAAGCTATAAATTGTGTGGCCACGGGGCCAGTATCAAGGGCAAGAAATAGAGTATTACCAGCACCCCAGAAACGGCCGCCAGCCCCCGCCCTTACGAGTCTGCTTTATTCCGAGCTCGCTGGTTTGCACGGACTCAGCGAGTGTGATTGACTGCCTTTCCATGTGTCTGTGGGCCAATCGAGCTGCCCCCCACACCATCGTCCTCTCCACGGCGGGGCCCATGCTCTGGCCCCTGCCAGACGTGCAGACCGCCTTCCAGACCCGCAGGCTGGCTCTCTGGGTCGGCGAGGCTGGGCTGCACCCCCAGGGGGCCCGACACCGATGCAGGTGTTGCTGGGAGACCCCGGTGGGTGTGTGAGCACCTTCACTCGGCGGACGCTGAGTCCAGAGGTTCCCTTTGATGAGCTGGGGGCCGCCACCGTCAGCCCAAAGGCCTTTCGAGCAAAACCGAGGTTTTCCTGAAGAATGAGAGATTCTGCCTGCGAACCTCAGGGTTAGCTCCTGCCCAAGAGTGTGTGCGTGCACATGTGTGCGTGTGTGTGTGTGTGTGTGTGCGCGCAGGTGTGAGCATGCATGTCTGTGTGTGTGTATAGTGTGCATGTGTGTCTCTGTGTGTACATGTATGTGTAGGTGTGTGTGCACGTGTGTGTGCGCATGCACGTGTGAGTACGCATGTCTGTGTGTCTGTGTATAGTACGCATGTGTGTCTGTGCATACACGTATGTGTATGTGTGTGTGCACATGCATATGTGAGCACTCATGTCTGTATGTGTGTCTGTGTATGGTGTGCATGTGTGTCTGTGTGTGCGTACATGTATGTGTAAGTGTGTGTGCATGTGTGTGTGCACGTGCATGTGTGAGCATGCATGTCTGTATGTGTGTGTGTATAGTATGCATGTGTCTGTGTGCCTACATGTATGTATAGGTATATGTGCATGTGTGTGCACACGCACATGTGAACACATGTCTGTGTGTGTATAGTATGCATGTGTGTGTGCATGCATCTCTGCGTGTGTGTCTATATAGTATGCATGTGTGTCTCTGTGTGTACATGTGTGTAGGTGTGTGTGCATGCTGTGTGTGCATGTATGTGTGTATAAAGTGCATGTGTGTCTGTGTGTGTGCATGATGTGTGTGCATGCCTGCCTGCGTGTGTGTGTGTATATAGTATGCATGTGTGTCTGTGTAAGTGTGTGCATTCATGTGTGTCTCTGTGTATAGGTATGTGTGTGCATGGTGTGTGTGTGCATGCATATCTGTGTGTGTGTGTAGTACGTGTGTGTGCATGTTTCTGTGTGTGTGTGTGCATGTATGCGTGTGGCATGCGTGTGTGTCCCCATCGATGTGTCCCCTACTGCTTGTTTCTGTTGTTTCCTGTATCATCCACATGTCTGGCCATGAACGTGTCTTATTTGTAGCATCAGGAGAAGTAATGAAGCTAATTTTAAAAGCAGAGGCTGGTACCAGAGAGTAGAGACCGGCCAGCGTTGCCCAGGACGGCTGTGTTTGAAGTGCATGTTTCCGAGACACGTTCTGAGCCCAGCACCGCCGCCCCTGCATGACCTGGGATGTCACCAGCTCTACAGGCCCTCCTTTGGAGCCCCTTGTCCTTGAAGCCAAGCCCCATGAAGCAGCTCCCAGGAGCCTGGCAGCAGGATTGCAAACCTGACGGGTAGGCCGGTGCCATCCATTCATTCTCGCATTCATGCGTTGAGCAGAGAACCCAGGGTGGTGATGAGCAGACCCTGGGCAGGCAGCTGACAGATAACCGGGAATGGGGTTCCCAGACGTGCAGGGCCAGGGAGGGGGCCAGAGTGGGGCCGGGATGGGGAGGGGGAGGGCGAGGGCTGGCAGCCCCCGGGCTTCAGAGAGGCTGCAGCGGGCCGCGGGGCCTGGAGGCCCTGACATGGGGGTGGTGGCCGGCAGGCCCTGGGCCCAGACACCCTGGTGCGGGTGCAGATGTGGGCAGGACTGGGCGAGGCCTCTGACGGTGGACCAGGGGCTGCCCGACGCCTGGGGGCTGGCGGGCACGGGCTGCTCTGGCTGCAAAGGCTGGGCCCTGGGCTATGTTTCCTTTTGTTCTAACACAGCCCAGAATCTTTGCCGCCACGAGGGGGCTCTCGCAGAAGGACCCGGGAAGGACAGCCCAGGGACCCCAGGCCTCTCCCCTGCAGGGCGTGTCCAGTTGGGGGCCCCGCTGTGCCTGCTCCCCCGCAAACCCCTCCCAGCACCTCCCTGGGGTGTGGGCTGTCACCTCTCTGCCAGGCTCCCTGTCCCTTGCAGCGCGCAGGAAACCCAGAAGGCCCGCGGGCAGAGGGGACCAGATGCAGCCAGGCTCCTGTGCGCTCCACCCCTCACCCCTCCTCCTAAAGAGGAATGAAGGAACTCGGCCTGGAGGGGTTCCAGCCTCGGGGCCCCAGCCTCCCTGTGACTTGCCTTCATGGCCTCGTACACTCGTCCAGGGAGCTGGCCCGGGCTCACGGAAACAGACAAGATTGCGGGCTGAGCACCGGCTGAGCTTTCCGGGGAGGGGAGGGGGTTCCCTCCGTCCCAGGTCCTCTGGCTGCACCGAGAATCAAGCTGACCGGAGGCAAATGAAACAGGAGAAAGAAAACAAAATGTTATCCGTGCGCACGGAGGCCCGGTAGTGACACTGAGGCTAAGAAACCAGCAAGGCAAGCGGGTGTTATGCCTTCCTCGCCACAGAGACTGTGCATCAGAGACAGGTTGGCAGGACCAAGAAAAGGTAACTTGGGGACCTCCGGGTAGTAAGGAATTCTATACAGAATTGGGCTGGGTTAGTGAATTAGCAAAACAAGTTACGAGGATTATTTATACATCATCCTTTATATATCCCTCTGGGCTCTCTGTGTCCCACCTCTGGTGACGAGGACGTGTCCCTTCCTCCTGGGACAGGGAGGGCGCCTTCCACAGGGGAGATTTACCTCCTGCCCTCGGGGGACAGGGGGGGTCCGAGGGTCCCTCCTGCACAGGCTGGCTCTTAACTATCTTCTATTTAAAATGGTCGGTACGCCCAACTGGCCCATTTCGGAGTGGTGTGTCCAGGACCCTACACCTGCTTCATCTCTACCTGGCCTTTCTGTTTTCGGTTCAGACTGCGAGATATTTTCAAGCAAATTCTAAATCCGCGTCATTGTGCCCCAAGCCCCTTCCCTGCCTAAGTCAGCCATTTGTCTCAGCCCTCTGCCCTGTGGGAGCGAAGCTCAGACATCCCGATCTTCCCCACTGTCCAGACGGGGTCATCGGAGCCCCAAGAGCTGAGTGACCTCATGCGCCTGGCCCCCCGGCATTAGATCTGGGGAGCACTGGGGCACACTGGTGCTGGGGTCCCCACCCAGGCCCCCACCCCCAGCCGCCCCACCTCCCCAGCAACCACGTCCGTGCCAGCTGGACCTGAGCAGAGGGGTGGGCACACGTGCCAAGGAGGAGCCCAGGGCGCTTGGTCCCCAACCCGTCTCCTCAGCGGCAGGATTTTATAAATTGAATCGCCTGCTGTCGAAGGGAAGAGAAATGCATAAGAAACTCGAGTTGCCACTAACTCTATTTTTAGGAACGGCAGTATGAAATGAAAAATGAAGTCTCTAGAATACCAAGTAGGGGAAATGATAAATCGATGCCTCCAAATTACATGAAATGCAAGAAAACCATCCAAGCGGCAGTGACTCAGAGGAGCCCGGGGGTGGGCCCTGAGCAGGTCGGGGAATCCTGGAGGGCTTGCAAGTCAGCGACAGATGGATGGTGTCAGTGACACCCTCCAGGACAGATCCAGGCTCCTCCGGAGCCTCCCGGAGCATTTGTAAACGCAGCGTGGGGCGCACAAAGATTTAGCACCTCGAGGGCCCCCCAGTCCAGCTGGAACAAAAATCCAGGACCTGCGTGGGCAGCAGAGGGAGCTCTCGGGCTGTCGGGCACCGAGCAGGTGTGATCGTTGCTCCCAGCCCCACTGTGCGCAGCTGGCATGAGCCAGGGCAGCGGACAGGCCCTAGGGCACTCTCTCGACCCCCGTGGTGCCCCGCGGTGGGGCTCGTCCCCTCCCTGGCCTCTGTGTCAGGTACCTGCTCCCCTTGGTCCCTTCGGTCCTCTCTGGCGGCCTTCCATGCTTCCTGCCAAGCATTTCCAACGCGTGCCCCTCTAAGCCCAGGCAACGATGGTCTCGCCAGCGCCCTGCCTCGTTCAGCCAACGTCCCGGGAGAGTGGTGACACACGTCCCTTTGGGGCTGGCGCGTGTAATGACCCCCGCGCGCCCGTCCCTCCAGACCTCCTTCCCTTGGCTGCGGTGCCTGCGGCCCCCGGGGCCAGCTCAGGCGTGAAGCCGAGCCCACGGCCCCAGAGTGTAGGGAGGGCTGGGGGAGGGCGGCGAGGAGGCAGGAAGAGGGTGATTTCTAGGGGCGCAGGGGCGGCCCACTCCACAGAAGCGGTGCCTGAGAGTCCCCGGGGCGGTGGGGGGTCTTGCCCTAAGGGCACTGCGTCCCCAGGGGAGACGGCAGGACCTGGTTTGTAGGAGTGCGTGTTGTCGGCTGCCGGATTCCGTGGGAAAGGCATTCTAGGAAAAAGATGAGCTCAGAGAACACGAATCTGGTGTGTGAGCAGGGACGAAGGGAGCAGGGCCCCAGGACTGGGGAGAAGCTGCTCCTCACATACCAACAGCCAAACGATAAAACTGAGCCGTGCCCGCGGGGCTGCCCGCCAACCTGACCGACCCGAGCGGCTCCAAGCGCAAGGCCCAGTCCCGCCTGGGGGACTGCGGGGCCGGCAGCGCAGACCCCGATTCGGGAGGGACCCGGGCACCCAGAGTAGGAGTGCGGCTCCCACCTGGGACCAGCCCCGACCTCTCCCCATAACTGCACTCAGGGGCCACCTGTGTTTTTCAGAGGCAGGGGCCCTGCAAGGAAACCCCAGGCTGGGGAAACGGTCGTCTCTCGTTACGTGCGGGAGCTCTGTTCTGGGAAGTCCACGTGAACACTGAGCAGCCAAGACTGAGCCCTCGCGGCCCAGGGGACCCGAGGCTGCTCTCTGAAGCCGCTGCTCCCGATGATGTCATCGGTCAGCACACCGCCGGCTGGATGCAAGCGTCTGTCCGAACACACATGCCTTCTGTGTCCCGTTGACACATGCACACCGACCTCCAGGCCAACTGCGGGGTCACCGACCCCAGAGGGAGGCTCGTCTACACCCGCGTTTCCCCTGTGAGGCACGTCCTAGTACGACAGACGGCCACTTCCCATCCTGCCGGGGTTGGGGGGGGCGGGCATCTTAAACAGCAAAAAGCACAAAAATGTGAGAAAGGCTCCATGACACCAAAGAGGCCACGGAAGGGACCCCTGTTTCCAATGAGGCCTGAAACAAGGCGGCGGCCGTCGTCTCCAACCTGGGCGAGGAATGAGGGCGTCCGGCCACTCCCGGGTCTGTGGCCGGTCCCGTTCCTGTCTGAGAATGAACCGGACTGTTGAGCAGGGGCTACAAAAATATCTTCCCAGGCAGGCGAATTCGAAAACACAGAATCCATGATCCGTGACGATGGACCGTGTTGGGGACCCTTTGGGAGGACCTGAAACCCCCCCGGGGCCCTGTTCCGACAGCAGTCGCAGGCAGCCCCACTGCTCTCAGCCCCGAATCAGACGACAGGGACCCCAGAGGGCAGGGCTGCGGCCAGAGACACGGCCGGGGCACTTGGCGCTTCCCAGGGGGGAGAATCGGGGACAAACCCAGGAGCACGTCCTACCCGCTGGGGTGCCGGGACCACCTCAAAGCCCTGGCGGCCTCTCTTCCATTCTGCCCCGTCCCAAGTAAGGGTGGTCACAGGCATCCCTCCCCACCCCCGTCCAGCATCGTCCAGCCGGTGCGGCTGGGGAGTAACCTGTCCTTTCGTCTCCTGCATCCCCAAATCAAGAAGCACCCATCTGGCCCTGTGAGGACCGCTGAGGGGCACATGGGGGGGCTGGACGGGAACTCCGGGTGCCAACGGAGGGAGTGAATTTGCTGGGTGGGGAGCATGAGCGCCGCCCAGAGGGGCGAGTGCGTGGGGGGCGGGGGGGGGGGCGGCTCCCAGGGACCCATGCTCTCACTCTGGGAACAGGAACAGGTGTTGCGGGCAGGTTCCCTGCAGGCAGGGCCCGAGACGGAGCTTACTAGGAGGTTCCCTCGGGGTCGACGGCGAAGGGAAAGAGGGAGCAAAGGGAGACGGGGAGCCGCAGTGCAGACCCGACCGCGAGCCGAGAGCTGATGCAAAATTGTCAGGCAGGGTTGGCTGACATTGGCCCAAAGAGCCGAGCTACCCTCCCTCCTGAGCTGCTGAGTGCCTCTTCGTGCTGGGTCCTCTCTGGGCATAACCTGCTTCACAACCATCTTTCCCCTCCTGTCCCTGCTCGTCACACCTCTGCAGTCCTCTGTCCCCACTCGGGTGTCCACTCCCACCCGTGACGGGTTATTTCTGAGCGTCCCCCCCCATGACGTGGGGATGTGATGGGATCCGGCTCACCCTGAGTGGGCCCAGCAGCTCACCCGCAGCTGTTTTTCAAAAGGCACAGAACTCTTCTCCTGCAGATGGCATGGCTTTGTTCCCAAACCCCGGGGGCCTGCACCGCGACTCTGACACAGGCTTGCCATAAATGCTGCCCGGCATCTTCCCCACCACTGACGCCCGCGATAACACAGGGTCCCTCTGGTTCTGCAGCCAGGACCTGAGGGCCTACTTGCACCAGCCTGGACCCACTGCAGAGCCCCCTCCTGCCTGGGGCTCCCCCAAAGCTAGTCGCTCTCCCCAGCAACAGCAGATGGGCCGGCGGGGTCGTGTCTCTACAGCCGTGGTCAATCCCAGGCGCCGTCTGCCTCTCCGCATTTTGGGAGACGCAAAATGCAATGATTGGCCCTTCACTCTGGATGGTGGTCCCAACATACTCCTGGTTAGGGGCCCCCCAAGAATGTTATTAATGGGGTCCCTCTCTCAATTTCCTTAGGGCTTATCTTCCCCCGGCTGGAGCTCACGCATCTTACCAAGGCTTCTGATGTGTTTGCCACCCCTTGCTCGTCACCCTACCAGCGTGAAGCATCAGTGTCATAGACCCATGTGATGTTCTTCCAGATGCCCAGGTCACCCGTCTCTCTTTGGGCTCCGCGAGGGCGTAGAGGGCGTGAGGGCACCCAGCCCCGGGGCAAACGGAGACTGGTACACATTCCACGTGAATGCAGACTGTTTCCTTGTGGGGACAGAAGAGAGCGATGTGACAGAGGCCACCACCTCCCCCTTCAGATCCTGAGGCGTAGAACCTAATTCCCAGCACCACTTTTCACCCGGGCACGTGCAATATTGTCTCGTGTTTCCTATCTTGACCGGGGGCAGGGGTCTTTCCAGAGTTTCCATTTGTCATCCCCCATGACAGTTGATTTTGCCACCAAGGACCTAAAGGGAGTTCTACCCACTGCCCAGTTTGTCCTGACTATCCCCTAACTTTGGGGATGAGGGATTTGGCCACTCCGGCAGGGGCACGGACCGAGTGGACCCCCAGGACGTCCGTGCTTGAGCAGGACCACAACCTGGGGTCGGTCTCCGCAGCCCCCTGCTTCCCTGGGGGTCATGATGAAGCCCTGGGTGTTTAGGAAGCAGCACGAAGCCCGGCCCTCCCCCCAGCAGGCTTCAGAACGTTCGGCTCCCTCCCCAGTGTGCAGTCACCCAAGGAAATGACCTGGGTCTCATTCGAGGAAGGACCAGGACAGCGCTCACCAAGCTCCCTGGCCGTGCTGCTTCATCATCCTTTTCCCTGGGATCCAACCTGCTCTTCGGCCAAGAGGTCCCAGGTCTGAGAATGGCTCAGGTCTAGAAAGAGGACAAAGGATCGTGACTCTTCAAGGGGGCACCTGTCACGCCTCCACTTCATCCAGCCTTGCTTTCCTCTCTGGTCTGAGCGGAAAGAGCACCGCTCAGTGGTCTGCTGCACACACGTTTTGCCCCTAAGGATGCCATCTTCAGGGCGTGCCGATGAGGCTGCCACACCGACGTCTGCCCACGGCAGTCCTTACGCCCGCTGCATTCTGGCGCTTGGCCACTGACGCCTGCCCTGTGCTCTTGATCTCTCTGTTCCCATTGCTCTCAGCGAGCCTGGTTCCATGGGCCCTCCCACGGTGAGCCTGGCCACGGAGGGGCCTCCACTGACCGCTGAGCGAGGCTGGCCCTCTCCCCAGCAATGCGCCTCACGCACTCGTGCTCAGTGGTGTCTCCTCCAGGACTGCCCGTGGGATCCAACCATCTGGTAGACCTTGGCCTTATGTAGTAGATGCATTCCAACAAGCCCACTTCCTGAGCTTTGGAGAAGGAACTACTCCGTCCACCACCTGCCGTGGCAACGGTGGGTTCCCATCGTACTCGGCAGGGGCCTGGGCTTTTCCAGGTTTCGAGGGGCCGTCCTAGTAGAAAGTCAGGGACATCTCCTCCTCGGCCCTTTGCAGGCTATGGAATTCTGACACTTGAGAGAAGGCAAGGGAGACATCTCATACTGTCTTCCAGCAGGCGGGGCTGTTAGCACCTATACCGGGAGGGATGGCCCACTTCCACAGACTCGGGGTTCCGGGGAAGTTGGGAATTTAGGATTTTCAGGGACTCGACCTGGAAGTCCCTATTCAGTGTGCAAGGATCCCCTTTCTTTCCAACCAGAGCCCTGGCATAGCAGACCTGCCTTGCTTGGTCAGGGATCTAACCTTTGGAACTCGGTCCTGTGCATGGCTCAGTTCTCTCTGTCCTTCTGCCCCATCGGCCATGGAACGTGGGCTGCCCAGGAGGCTTGCCTTTGGGCCTGGTGGGTCCCCAGCAGAGACAGTCCCTGCCCCCGGACAGCCTTCCTGCATCCGAGCCAACGAGTTGTTGAAGGGGACCTCGGGGTGCATCTCTGCGTCTGTTTCTGTAAAGTATCTAGTTCTCACTCACTCTACACGCCCTTTGCGCGAGCACGGGGGCTCCTCTCCAAACTCCCAACTCTGGGGGCCAAGCTAATGGAACAGCCAGCCCCTTGAAGGTTGGAAGGGCCTTACCCCAGGGAATAAGAGCTCTGATACACCAAGATTCACAACTCACAGGCCACAGCCAGTCACGCGACCCCACCAACCACACGGAGGCCTGGAACCTGCACCTGTCTGAGCCATCTGCACCTGTCTGAGGGTCAAGGCGGGCCGTCCGCACCCGTCTGAGGGTCAAGGCCGGCCGTCCGCACCTGTCTGAGGGTCAAGGCGGGCTGTCCGCACCCGTTTGAGGGTCAAGGCCGGCCGGCCGCACCTGTCTGAGGGTCAAGGCCAGCCATCTGCACCTGTCTGAGCTGTCCACACCCGTCTGAGGGTCAAGGCCAGCCGTCTGCACCTGTCTAAGGGTCAAGGCCGGCCGTCCGCACCTGTCTGAGGGTCAAGGCCAGCCGTCCACACCCCTCTGAGGGTCAAGGCCAGCCGTCTGCACCTGTCTGAGCTGTCCACACCCATCTGAGGGTCAAGGCCAGCCGTCCACACCCGTCTGAGGGTCAAGGCCAGCCATCTGCACCTGTCTGAGGGTCAAGGCCATCCGTCTGCATCTGTCTGAGCTGTCCACACCCGTCTGAGGGTCAAGGCCAGCCGTCCACACCCATCTGAGGGTCAAGGCCAG
>CM053603.1:182099773-182135364 GCA_028646535.1 Procyon lotor
GCACAGTACAGTATCACCCATCTGAATCCCAGAGATGCAGAGTTTATGGCGATTACACTTATGAAGGGCCTGGCTGCCAAGGAAACAGTAACAAGATGGCAAAGCTGGGCATTCATCAGTGGAGAGAACGCCCGTCACAGGATTAAAGGCGGAACATGGGGGCAGGATGGAGCCCCGAGGGGGCAGTCAGAGCCCCGCCCGCCTGCCCGCTGCTGCTGCCCCCGTCCCTGCCAGGCCGCCTCGGGAAGATTCCACGGCTCACCTTCAGCCTGCCCAGCCCCCACCCCACAGGAGGGTGAGGGGCCGGCCCAGGAAGGGGGGCCCACCCCTGAGAAGTCCCGCACAGACCCCGGCGACGGCTCTCGAGTGTGGCCAGATGTCAAGTCCCCACAGGGCGGCCCCTCGGTCCACCCGCAAACTCTCAACAGGTGGGCACAGAGCGGAACCCGGAACTAGAGCCCCCATGAGGGGCACCCCCTGCGAGCCTGGGGTCCCCTCTAGGACTTCAGGAGTCACCTGGGGGGGTGCTCTGCGAGTCAGAGGTCACCCCGAAGGAGACCCTCTGGGAATGATTCAGGAAGGGGGCCCCGGATCAGGGAAGGGGTTCGGGGGCAGCGGCAACAGCATAGGCCACGGGGGTGGCTCTGTGCCCTCGTCTTCTCCACCACCTCGCTGGCTCCCCGAGAGCCCACCGCAGCCCGCAAGCCCCTCCTTCAGCTGCTGAGCTCATGGAAGTTAGCTGGAGACACGGATGGCTATGCCTGTACGTGCAACACTTCCTCCAGAGGTTTGGGCAGAGTGTGCATAAGCCACATGTCCCGAGTGGCTCACAGAAAGGCTTGGGTTTTGCCTTCGAGCCTTCTGGACGGTTTGTGTGACCCGGCATGCCCCCCTCTCTGCCCGTGTTTGGGGTCTGGTCCAGGCCCCCAGCAGGGCGTCTGGGGCTGCGGCCACGTCCTGCAAACAAGGAAGGAAGTGGCCCTGGGGGGAGGGGTTTCTGAGGGTCTGGGTGTCCCGTGTCCGTGAAATAATTTCTAACCTGAGCAAGACCGCAGACTCCCTGGAACAAGGAAAACCACTTAAATAAAAAGGAAGAAAAGCTTCTAAAGTGAGTTAAGACAAATCCAGATATTTATATTTGATTCAAAGGAATTACGCTTGAGAAGGTAAGAAAAAAGTAGGACATTCCACTTAACACCAGTGAAACTGGTGTAGTGTGGTTTACGCAGCACCGGTCCTAGTCGCAGGTGTGTAAGCACGGGTGTGCATGTGTAAGGAGCAGTGTGCTATATCTGCATGTTCACGCACGTGTTTACACATGTGTGGAATCTGTGTATGTGTGAGTCCTGCCCGGCCGGCGCCCAGGGCGCCAGTGGGCCTGGCAACCTTCCCAGGGCCCCGAAGGGTCAGGAGGGTCAGCACTGCCTGTGAGTAGCTGGGACCACCGGGTCCCCTGTGACCTGTGAGGGGTCTGCCGCAGGGCTCGTCCCCTTGGAGGGGCCGTCCAAGGTCCCCTGCCATGCCCTGGATGCTCACATCTTTGGATTAAGGAACTGCTGCGTTTGGGTGGCAGTTTGGAGCTCATGGCCTCCGGGACTCGGCCCAGGTGGGGCCCCCCACCCCCTCTGTGCTAGGGGCCGCGGGCGGGGGGCGCGGAGGCTGGGAAGGGGTCAGGAAAGGATGCGCCAGGAGCCTGGACGAGAGCCCGTGGGAGTCATGGGCGTGTCCTGGGGGGCTGTTCCCGCTAGGAGGGGGCAGCCAGGAGGTGGGGGTGCCCGGGCAGTGGCAGGACCCCCGCCCCCTCCTACGCTCGCTAGACCCTCCCCTCGTCCCTTCCCGCTCCCTTGGCCGCCTGCTGCTGCGCCCGGGTCTCCGGCGCCGGGAATCAGCACCGCGTACGGTGCCGCCCGAGCCCCGCGCGTGGAGGGGTATCGCGCCCTCGGGCAACCTGTGTGCGTTTGCGCCATTTACACGCGGGCCTCCAGGGAGAGCGAGTTCTGGAGGATTCGGGGCTGCGCCAGGCGGGGCAGGAGGTCAGAGGTCCTCCGTTCCCACACCGCTTGGAGGCCAGAGACCGGAAGCCCCGCCAGCGGAGGTCAACAGTGTTCTGGTGGGGTCTGCACACTCATGACCGCCTCCCCCGCTTTCCTGTTTGCAGGAGCCAGAGCTGGCTTGGGGAGGGGGCGGGCGCGGGGGGAAGGAGGGCGGGGCGCGGAGGGGGCGGGGGGCGGGGACGAGGGCGGGGCGAGGGGGCGGGGCGGGAACAGGGAGGCCCAGCGGGAGGCACCTGCCGCCCCCCCACAACCCCCCCCCACCCCCGGTGCGCATCGAATCAGCATGAGATGCTTTTTGTGTTCTTTGGCCGAACCCCTTCCCACCGCATCTGGAGCATTCCCTACATTTCCCTGCATTACCGGGCTCGGTGGGAAGCTGAGCTTGCCGCCCGCGGCGAACACTCCCTACAGCAGGTTGAACGGTGTCCCCCAAAAGGATGTGCTCACACCCCGACCCCCAGAACTCACGAGTGCGACCTTATCTAGAGAAAGGTTCCTGCAGGGATCACGGGCTAAGGCTCTCCAGGCGGGATCATCCTGGATGAGGTGGCCCTAAATCCAAAGACAGGTGTCCTTCTGGGGCCCCGAGACGCGGAGACGCTGGGAGGGGCCGTGTGAAGGCGCGGTGGCCCGGGGTGATGTGGCCACAAGCCCAGGATCGCAGGAGCCGCCCGCAGCCAGGAGGGGCCGGAGCGGGTTCTCCCTCAGAGCCTCCAGAGGGACCTGGCCCAGCGCCTCCCCACCCGACCTCCTGGTCTGGGACTTCCGGCCTCCACCGCAGTGAGACAGCCCGTTTCTGCTCCTTGAAGCCCCCGGGTTGGTGGTACCCCATCGAGGGAGTACTGCTGCAGCCCTGCGTGGGCACACGGTCCAGCGCCGTCCACACTTCAGACCTGCGGCCAGGGCACGGGCGAGCAGCCTGAGGTCTGCAGCAGGGGCCTCGGGGCCGAATCTGGGGCTCTGGGGGCTGCGTGCGTTTGGGGCTCAGATAGGTACCCTCAGCGTCAGCTCTGCGTGGGATGTGGAATCTGCAGAACCACCGAGCTGGCCGCTATGGAGACCTCCCAGCCACCTGGGAGCCCCCCCGGAATCCTTCCCGACCTGCCCTCCCCGGCGCCGGGGGTCCTGCACGCGCCAGCGGCCCCGCCGGGATCTCGAGTGCTGGTCCCAGGCTTATTTACTTTTCCAATTTGCTGTGTGAGCTTCAGCCGGTCACTTAATCTCTTTGTGGTTTCATCATCAATGGGGAAAATAAATTGGTTTTGAAGACAGAATACCAAAGGGATTTTCTAAATGTCAGCATGCTCGGAGAAGGACTAGGTAAGTCACCGTGCCAGTTACTCAGGCGAATAGGTATTTGCACGATCCGGAATATTCTTCTTGAAAAAAATCCAAGCAATTCATACAAGATACAGGAAGTGACCTTGACTGTGTCCTGTGGTTACGAATCAGCCAGATGAAGTCTGGGGACGCCACAGCCCTGCCGGTCTCGGGTTCGGGTTTCGTCTCGTCATCCCTGAGCTTAGTAAATGGGCTGCCGTTTGCCTTGACGTTGACAAAGACGTGTGAGTTGGATGGGGAATCGTGAGGCGTGAGGATTCAAGCGTTGCTCCTTATTTTATGGACGGGGACACAGGGGGAGACGGAGGCTGTCCCCCTCCTAGGTTCAGCTGTTTGGTCCCTGGGTCTGAACCGACTCCCCTGTGCTGGCCGGAAGTTTTCCTGCTTGCCTCGGTGGTGACGCTGAGCCAAGAGCTAGCGATTTGGCAGGTGTGTCCCCGAAACAATCGTGAAGGTGTGGAGCTTCCACATTCCACATATGGGCTTGCCTTGCTCATGTAAAAGGAGACACGAAGATGTTCAGCAGAAGGTCCTCTCCCAAGGGGGCTGCTCCGGGGGCCTTTGCGTTTTCATTCCATCCTCTTCTGCACCGAAGGAGCGTCTCCATGTGCTGCTGAGCAGGTCCGGCCCCCCTTCCCCCTCCCCCCTCTCTGCGCTGGTGACGTCAGGAGTCACCAACCCACTTCCACTTATAAGCAGATGCTCACTGTTCTCACCTCCGTTAGCATCAAAGGTAATCTCAGAGCATTTCACAAAGAGAAGACATTCCGCTTACCTCCAGCCTTCAAGCACGGGGGGGCGGGCGGGGCACAGGGAGGGGGAAGACGTAGCTAATTTAAACACAGGTTAAAAGACAAGCAGAAAGGAAACAGAAACCTCGCTCACATTCCACTCGCTTCTCTAGCACGGCCAAGTGATTCGCGACTTCAGCTTTCAGTTCGTTGATTTTAAATGCTCTAGGAATGGAAAAAAAAAAAAACCCATCACTCTTAAAATTCTCGGAGTTGAAAGGGGTGTGGCAAACCTCCGCTGCCCCCCTGCCCTGGGCCCGGCCTCCCTGTGGGCGCCCCTCCCTTCTCCATGGGCTCACCCCGTAGGGGGCACAGGACTAGGGTTGCTTCTAAGGCGCTCCGGGCCTCTGAGGGGCGGGGAGGAAAGAGACACACCCTCAAAGGACCTCCAGCGCCTGTTTTCCAGGACGGAAGGCTGCGGGGTGTGTTTACCCCCCACGCTGGGCGCTGAGCACCTGCCCTCAGGGGACTACGCATCTAGAGGGTTCTGTACCCGGAGAACTGCTCTGCCACCTGGGTCAGCACGCTCTGGATTAATTCTTCTTTCTCTACGGACCAAAAAAGAAAGACAGATGGAGAAGGGGAAAAGTCTGCGAATGGCCATGGCCCTAATGGGAATGTCGTGGGCAGGTGGCGCCAACACCACGGCGGGGAGACCTCGGGGGACCCTCGTGCCCACCATCAGCACCCCAAAGCCCTTCCAGGGCCCGGAGTCTCCCCGTCCATCTTCAGAGGCTCTTTCCCGCCTGGCCTGCCCCCCCCCAACCCGTCTCTCAGTGGTCTCTTGGCAGAGTGGCCGGACTCTGGTCCCCCCTCCCCGTAGTCTGCACCAGCCATAAAAAGCAGGCAGGACTGGGTCTCTAAATAGGGGAAGATTTCACTTAGTGTCCTGGCTCCTCTTTATGGCGGGTAATTACTAGGACAAGGTGAGTTCGAGGCATATTTCAAACGTAAAACACAGTGTTCTCACGGCAGGTCCCGGAGAGAGGAAGCAGGCCAGGGTGAGTAAGTTTGTCCCTTTGTTGCCTGGCACGTAACCCCGGGCTGGGTGGTGGCTTTATGAGGTTCAGGTCCCAGGCTGAATATAACCTGCCAGTTTTCCTGTTTCCTGGCTGGGCCCCACGCCAGAGGCCTCATAGGAAGGCACAGACGCGCACAGCACTGTTCTTTCCAGCACTCCCTGCTCCTGGGAAGGCAGAGAGCGGGCCGTGGCTCCAGGTGGCATTCGTTCACGCCCTAAAACACTGAGAACCTACACAAGACTTGCTCCTGAGTCATGTAATCTCCACCGGCTGTATGCCCAGCCCTCTGAGAAAACCAAAACAAATGAAAACCGAACGAAAACTGCCTGAACAAACAAAAAATCTCAATTGTCCAGTGTGGTGATGGGGCTCAAGAGCAAAAAAAAAAAAAAAAAAAACACCTTCCCATGTTCTGATCTAATGCCTCCATTCCTAGGAAGGAACACGTGTATGCACACAGAAGATGTTCATCATGGTGTTATTTAACCCAGTGAAAACTGTAACAGCCCAAGTGTCCATCAGCTAGACATTGAGTAAATGTCTACATGCTACATCTGGCCTGTATAAATATATTCTGCTATCAGAAATAATATTTTGGGGGCACCTGGGTGGCTCAGTGGGTTAAAGCCTCAGGTCACGATCTCAGGGTCCTGGGATCGAGCCCCACATCAGGCTCTCTGCTCAGCAGGGAGCCTGCTTCCCCCTCTCTCTCTGCCTGCCTCTCTGCTTACTTGTGATCTCTCTCTCTCTGTCAAATAAATAAATAAAATCTTAAAAAAAAAAGAAGTAATATTTTGGAAAATGTTCATGTCTATTGTTATGGTAAAAAAAAAAGAGATTGTAAGACAGTAATACAGTGTGATCTCGTTTTTTTTTTTTTTTTAAGATTTTATTTATTTGATAGAGAGAAACATAGTGAGAGAGGGAACACAAGCAGAGGGAATGGTAGCGGGAGAAGCAGGCTTCTGGTCGAGCAGGGAGCCCGATGCGGAGCTTGATCCCAGGACCCTGGGATCATGACCTGAGCCGAAGGCAGCCGCCCAACGACTGAGCCACCCAGGTGCCCCATTGTTTTTGAAGACATTGGGAAAATACACTCCAAAATCATGATAGTAATTATTTTTTGGTTGTAAGATTATATATAAACTTCTCCCTTATTTTTGTTTCTCTATATCTAGTACATTTCTGTAATGAACATATGTTAATTTCATGAGAAGTATTAAAAAACGATCAATCTAAATTAGCCTCTTAAAATCTCTTATCCCTTCTTGCCAAATGAACGGATGATGACCCAGGGTTCTCTCTGGCTTTAGCATTCTAAGACTGGACAACAAGAAGAAAAACAATGTCTTCTTGTAACTCTCAAAACCGTAAGAGTAAAATTTTCATGGAGTCCTGTGTGGAGCTGCTGGCTGATCCAAGGCCCTATCCTTCAGGGAGGCCTCCACCTGTACCAGGGAAGAGAAACCGTGACTCCAGTGATAAGAGCCAACAGTGAGAAAATTTCACAGGCTTCCTTGGGGGACGCAGCAGGATTTTAGATCACTCATTCTGGAATCCTTGGGAGAAATAATGTATCACAAGACCTCTGAGAGTTAATGATCTTGAAGCCTTGACATAAATTGAGAAGCCCATCAAATAAGCAAGGGACCACTCCACCTAACAATAGCAGAACACGAATTATTTTCAGATGCCTAGGAAGCAGAGACCAAGACAGACCATATTCTGCACCACAAAGAAAACCTCAGCAAATTTAAAAGAACTGAAACTGTGTAGATCATGGTCTCTGACCATAAGAGAATCCAACTAGAAATCAGTAACAGATCATAGGAGAATCTTGGAATTTAAATAATACACCCCTAAGTAATCCATGGGTCAAAGAGGAAATCTCAAAAGAAATAAAAATGGACCCTGAACTGAATGAAGATGAAAATAGAATACACCCAAACTTAGCTGTAGACATAGCTAATGCAGTACCGAGAGGAACAGTTATAGCACTAAATGCTTACATTAGAAGAAAAGAGAAACTCAACTCAGTAACCCAAGAGCCTAGAAAATGAAGAGCAAAATAAACCCACAAGAGCAGAAGAAAGGGAGGAAGTAATAACAGAAATCAATGAAAAGGAAAATAGTAAAACAATGCAGAAAGTCAATGAAGCCAAGAACTGGTTATCAATAAAAATATTAATAAATTGACAAATCTCTAGAAAGACTGGCAAAAATATCATACAGAGAAGACATAGATTTGCAATATTAGGAATGAAGTGGGGGATATGACTACAAATCCTGGAGGATAATAAAGGAACACTACATACAACTCTACACACAGAAATTTGAAAACTTAGAGGAAAGGAAAAATTCCTAGAAAAACATGAACTACCAAACTCGCCCAATACGAAATGAGTAATTTGACCAGCCTCAAACTATCAGGGAAGTAGAATTTCTCATTTTAAAGCTCCCCCAAAAGAAATTTCCAGGTGCAGATGGTTTCACTGGAGAATTCTAACTCTTTAAAGAAGAATTAATACATTTCTAATCAATTTCTTCCAGAAAACAGAAGAAGGGGGAACACTTTCCAATTTATTTTATGAAGCCAGTGTTAACTTGATACCAAATCCAGACAAAGACAACAAAAGAGGAAAAGGACAGACCATTATTCCTCATGAATACAGATTCAAAAATCCTTAACACAATATTAGCGAATCGAATTCAGCAAAATATAAAAACGATTATACATCAAGATCAAGTGGGGTTAATTCCAAGGATGCAAGGCTGGTTCAATCTTTGAAAATCATTGAGTGTAATCTACTATATTAACAGCTAAAGAAAAAAAAAACAGATGACCGTATCAATTCATAAAAACATCTGAAAAAACTTAACATCTGCTCATTTCACAAACTCTCAGAAAAGCAGGAATAGAGGAGAACTTCTTCAAGTAGATAAAGAACATCTACCAAAAACCTACAGCTCACATTACACTTCCTGGTGAAAGACTGAATGCTTCTTGCTTAACCGGTGACAAGGCAGGGATGTCTCACTACTCTCATTAAACATGGTGCTAGAAGCTCTAACCAGTGCAACAAGGCAAGAAAAGGAAAGCAGAACAGAAAGGAAGAAATAACACTGTCTCTGTTTGCTGACGCCATGACTGTCTACACAACAAATTCCAAGGCATTTACAAAAACTCTCCTAGAACTAAAAAAATGAGTTCAGCAAGGTCACAGGATGCAAGGTGAATATACAAAATTGATTGCATTTACATATATTAACAAAGTGGCCATGCAGTCACTGAAATTAAAATCACAATACCACCGCACAATCACTAAACACCCCCAAACTTAGGTATAAACATAACAGAACATACACATAAGTTATATCCTGAAAACTACGAAACATTGATGAAGGAGATAAAAAAAGATCTAAATAAATGAAGAGACATACCATGTTCATGGTTTTCAAGACTTTATAGAGTAAAGATGTCAATTCTCCCCAAAGGGATCTATGGGTTTAACATAATTCCTATCAAAATTCCAGCAAGACTTTTGTAGAAACAGACCCAGTTATTCTAACTTTTACATGCCAATGCAAAGAAACTAGAATAGCTAAAACAATTTTTAAAAAGAAGATAACTGGGGGCTGAATCAGTCTATCTGACTTTAAGACCTATTTGCAGGCAGACTTTGGCGATATCGTGGGTTCGGGTTCAGACCAGCGCAGTGAATTCAGACAGCACAAAACACCGAGTCGAAATGGCTTCCCAGTGTGTGTGAGTCTTCCGTTTATACTACACGGCAGTGTATTAAGTGCGGAGTAGCATGGTGTCTAAAAAATGTACATAGTCCCATTAAAAAAATACCTTATTGCTAAAAAACGCTACCTATCACCTGAGCTTCCCGTGAGTCCCAATCCTTTTGCTGGTGGAGGGTCCTGCCTCCATAGGGAGGGCTGCTGACTGATGAGGCTGTGGTTGCTGGAGGCTGTGGTGGTTGTAGCAATTTCTCAAAATAAGACCACAGCGGGGGCGCCTGGGTGGCTCAGTCGTTAAGCCTCTGCCTTCGGCTCAGGTTGTGACCCCAGGGTCCTGGGATCGAGCCCCGCATCGGGCTCCCTGCTCAGTGGGGCGTCTGCTTCTTCCTCTCCCTCTGCCTGCCCCTCCCCTGGCTCATGCCTGTTCACTCTCTCAAATAAATAAATAAAATCTTCAAAAAAAAAGAAAAGGAACCACAGTCTTTGTTCATCCAAAAGAGGCAACTGCTCATCTGTGAAAAATTTTTATCATGAAATTGCAGCAATTTAAATATAATAATAACGAAAAAGTTTGAACGACTCCAAGAAGTACCCAGATGTGACACACAGTCAGCTAGCCACGGCTGCTGGAAACACGGTGCCTACAAACTTGTTCCACACAGGTTTACCAGAAACCTTTAATTTGTAAAAAATGCAATTTATCTGCAAAGCACAATAAAACAAGGCGAGCCCAAACACAGCTAGAATAATCGGGACTGTGGGATGTTGGTGGAGAGGCAGACACAGATGTCAATGCCACAGAAGAGAGGATGGGAATTATACCCACGCAAATACGCCCCGCTGGTTTTTGACCAGGGTCTGCGATTCAACGCAGGAAAGACCGTCTTTTCAGCTAATGGTGCTGAAGCAAGTAAACAGTCAGAGGCAGAAAAATGACACTTGACCCAGACCTCACAGTTGATACGAAAATTAATCCAAAATGGACCATGCCTCTAAAATACAAAACTAGAGAACTTGGGAAAAAAAAAATAGGAGAAAATCTCCGGGTTCTTGGGCTAGGCAGAGCTCTTAGACCCGACATCACAAACACGACCCATGAAAGGGAAAACGGAGGAACTGAATTTCATCAGGAGTAAAGCTCTCACTTGGAAGAAGCCGGGCCAGAGGACAAAAGGACAAGCGACAATCTGGAGGGGATGTTGGAAAGTGCATCCGACGGAGACCTGGACACGGGCATGGGGAGAGCCGAGCAAATCCAACAGGAAGCGCTGTGAAGTAAACTTCGCAGAGAACAAAGCCCCGCCAGAGCCCCTCAGCGGGTGAAAAACAAAACAGCCCCATTTGAAAAAGAGCAGGAGACGCTAGCACTTTTTTTTTTTTTTTGAAGAAAACATGCAGAGTGCATGAAAAGACGCCGAGCATCACGGGCCATTAGGAAACGCCAACTAAAACCACACCGAATTATCACGGCACACTTCTGAGAAAGGCTAAAACAAACAAACAAAAAAACAAGAATGATGACAACTCCCAAAGCTGGTAACGATGTGGAGAAATGGACACACCATCCCCTTGCTGGTGGGAACGTAGGCTGAGCAACTGCACCCCAGGGCAGAGAGAGGAAACTCTGCCCAGGGTGCTCAGGGCAACTTTCTCGGTGATTGCCCCAAACTGGAAACAACTCAGAAGCTCTTCGATGGGGGACAACCGGCTGGACAGATGGTGGTCTGTCCACAGCAGGAGACACCACTCGGTTACAGACAGAACCGAGCTACCGTGTGAGCCACACGGCAACGTGGATGGATTTCCAGGGACTTTCGCCGAGGAAAAGAATCCGGTCCCCAAATGCACCCCCTGTACGGTCACATGTGTAGAACGCTCTTGAAATGGCAAAGTGACAGACACGGAGAACCCAGCGACTGTCAGGGGTTACGGAGGAAAGAGGAACGCGGTGTCTGTGGCTTCTTACCTTCTTTCTTTGGAAAGGTGTTACCACGGGGGAAAAGGGGCAAAGCAGATGTGGACTCCCACTGTGTTTTTCCTTACAACTGTGTGCTAGTCTATATTTTAAAATAAAAAGCTTAATAAGAAATCATATAGGTAGGATGTGTTCAAACAGGTAAGGAGCAATTCTTGTTCTCATGGACTCTAGAGGTGGGATCCTGTGGCATCCCAGGATTTTAACGCCAATGTTTAATTTCCAGCCCACCCGGTAGGGCTTTTCATCCCTTCCTCCTGTACCTTTCCTGCCTTCGGCTCAGTCCAAGGGGTGGACATTCGGGCTCTGGTCCGTGTGACAGCTATGTCTCAGCCGGACTCCAGCAACATGTCTGCGGTTCTCAGAAGGGGCCCAGGTGGGAGGCCGAGCTCCCCATGAGAGCAGCCGCTGAGCGCCGTCCCCCGGGGTTGCACAGTGCGCACACCGGGCACCTGGCCCGGAACAGCACCCGGGACAGCACCAGGGCCCCTGCGTGCTTTAGGAATGGCAGAATCTGCATTCTTTCGCTGGGGGACACGGGCAAAAGTGCCTGTGTGCACAAAGGCCAACCACACCCACACATCCATAAACAGAGCCCTGTCAGGAAATGGGTGCCTCCCCCTCCCCAGCCTGGCTCACTGGAATTTCTGCCGCGGGTTACTGTTTCCTCCCAGCGGATTTCAGAACTGAAAATGAACTGTGACTTCACGTGTGCGAGCGCGGCCTGTGTTCGCCATTGCTGCTGCCGGCCCGGACGGCCACACGACCTCGGGGACACCCTGCCCTCCTTCCGTGCCTGTCCTGGGGAGTCCCGGCCCCCGGGGGCCACGTCCTGCATGCACCGAGCTGAACTCCGGACCGGTCGGACAGCCCTGAAGCCCTGGATGTGGGTGCAACAGGCAGTTTCCCATCACAAATGTTCGTCTTCCTGGCACACTTTTCCAGAAAGACCGACATGATGTAGGAGACCCATGCCTTTCTCCTAACGCTGCACGGCGTATACTGCATTTAAAAAACCAGAGCGTATTCAGGCGTCTGGCTTTGAGAAGTTCTTCATTGCTCTAAAAACAACCTGTGGGGACGAGGCAGGCTCTCCGGGGCTGGGAGATGGGGAGGGTGGGACTCAGGGTCCGAGGGCACGGGAAGTCAGGGTGGCCCACCGATGGGGGCAGGGGGGAGCCGGCTGACGGCCACCGGCAACCTGCATGCTCTCCGGAGAAACGTGTTCAAGCCGAGCGGCTACCAGACCGTCTGGAAGGGTCCCCCTCCCCCCGGGCATGGTGGGGGACCTCATGGGCGCTGCCCCGAGCTCAATGGGACTCAGTCCTCAGCACTGGGGGCTCCAATACGGGCCACGGGTTGGGCCGCCCAAACGACCAGCCCTAAGGACGGGGGCTGCGGCAGACCCCCGGACTGGCCGACATCGGCGCTTGGCCCTGGCTTCTCGGGGGCCGGGGGGTAAATGCTGCCGCAGTGGAGTCTCTCACAGCCGAGATTTCCGAGTTCAGGGTGACCTCCAAGTGAGGGACGTCGCAAGGCAGTCCGGCTTCTGGCCTCGGATGCGCCCTCTGGGCCCCGGGGACAGAGCCAAGGGGACTCCGGGGGCGCAGGGGCACGGCGGGCACCCTCCCCAGAGCGTTTACCCAGCTGCTCTCACAGGGGCCCCGAGTCCCGAATGCGCCGCCGCCCCGAGGCCGGACGGTTCAAGGAACCTGCCTCCGCCTCGCCCGGCGCTTCCGGGAATTGTTTACTTGTCCCACACAAACCCCAGGCTCCCCCACAGCGGACGGCGTGGAAATCGGGTTTAACTGATCAACAGGGCAGCCTAACCTATAAATTCTGCCCTAAGAGTAGTTTACACGAGGCACTAACTCGATTGGCCAGCCCGCTGCCGGGCATCTCTCTTCATCCGGTGCCGAGTCGAGCGACAGCGGTGACCGTCCTGCTCTCGTCCCCGCACACCTGCGCCGGCCGGGCGCCTGCCCTTCTCCCCCCCCCGGGAGCAAATGGATGCAAACAGGGCCCTAGTCATACGCGGGCCCCAAGCCTGCACGGGGAGGGCAGGTGGCAAGGGGACCTCAGCCCGGGCACCTGGCCCCCGGGGCATGTGCGTCTCGCCTGGGAGCTCACGGCAGGTTCACCTCTCTGGTGCGTGGGCCCGTGTTTGCACAACAGCCCGGCCGAGCCCCGGCTGCGGACGCGAGCCCTGAGCAAGCGGGGTTTCCCCTGTCTCACCCAGAAGCAATGCACAGAGATACTGAGCATCCTTCCAGAAACATCTTCCGAACAGACTTGCTGTCGGTTCAGAGAGGGTCTCTTACTTTGCATTAGGGAAAATAACCCACATTACCAGGTGCCAGACGGACACCCCAGGGCCCCGAAGGTTTATTTATTACCGCTCTTGCCCAGGGCTCTGCCTAGGGGGATGGGGAGGGGGACTCCCTGTCTGCCCCCGCCTCCTCCCTCCTTCTTGGGGTGTCACCACCCTTCCCAGGGAAGCGGGAGGGGTGAACTCACCTCTGCCCCACTTTTGCTCTCCTGGCCCCTCTAGCTGGCAGAGGACATTCTGGCCCAGGGCACAGTCACGGGCAATTCGGTGTTTATGGATGTTATAAAACAGACATGCAGAACGAGGACGTTTCTCTTATAACCCGGGAGCACAATAAAATTACATGATTACCAGTGACCTCACCTTTGCTTCTTAAAGGCAGACGTGCCCTTTCCAGGACGTGTCTTACCGAGAAACCACTCGTGTTTATCAGCAGCCAACGGGACGCTTCCCTATGGCTGGCGGCGACCTTGACTAATGCGTTCGCCCCCTGTTAGCCTTCAGAGGTAACAGAGAAAGCAGGCTGGACCGCAGCACCCTGAGGACCCACCACATCTGGAATCCTGGAGCGCGTCTTGCAGCTGTCTGGCGGGGGACGGGCAGGATCCTTACAGACCCTCGGCACCTCGGAGGCAGGAGTAGGGAGGGCGGGGTTTCCCCTTCTGGTTTTGGAGGGGGGGGTTTCCCATTCTGCGCAGTTTAACTGGATCCCAGACGTCTGCATACAATTTCTCCCTCTGCCCTTCTCCTGAGGCTTGTTTTGCAAGACCAGTGCCTAAAAGGGGAGTTGCTTCTGGAACAGCAAGCAGTACAATTCTCCTCTATTGTTTTATAGATGGCAGCAACCGTAACAATCTTTACTGAGCTCTATGCTCCAGGCACCATTCTAAGCAGTTGGTACAGATGGGTCGCTTAACCCTCCTAGTGACCTGATGTGGCTGCGTGATATAGACAGGAGGTTGAGTCACGACATGACCGGACTCTTCCTGCCCTCTCCCCCAGTCATGTTCCCACTCAGGGCCGCAAACACCAGACAGTGTGGCCCTTTCCCATGGGGCAAGGACGTTCCGCACACACTCCTCGTCCCTCAGAAACACCCTCCCCCACGGTGGAGGAGGTGGGGTGTACTTTTGAGGGAGAAGGGTGTGGGTACGATATTCTAGCGAGGATGCTGCCGGCGCAGTTGAATCTGGCAGCCAGCAGTGGATCGTACATGTTGGTGGGACTCTGCCCGCCATATGCCTATGTCAAGATGACGCCACAAGGCTAGTCTCTGGAATAATTCCATCAGGATGAACTCTGATCCAATATACTCATCAATTACGGCACCAAGGACAGGACTTTTGCAAAAAACTATTAAAGGCTGAGGCTTTTTTGCAAACCAAAGGTTTCACTTCATCTCTGGAGTTAAGCGTGTCGTGCCCAGCTATAGAGACTGTAGCAAGAGGGATAAAAAACTGGCTGACTGTAATGACCAAGGATGGGGAGGAACATAAATATACACTCACGGGGGACTAGTTGGATAAACTATGGTTCATCCACAAGGCTGTGCTGCTAGAGGAGAAAGGAAGAAGATTTCTGTGTTCTATTGTGGGGTGAGCTTACAGTGTGAGGTGGCTCGAACTGGAGGAGAAGGCCGCAGGCTTACTGGCTTGAGGGTTCAGAGGGCAGGGTCTGGGATTGTCAGAGAGGAGGGGAATGAAAGGGGGAATTCCCAAAGGAGGAAGTTCTATAAAAACTCTCCTATTCCTCCCCTAATCCATCTCTGATTTGCACATGCATGTGGGCCTATGTGGACGATAGAGCTTAGCGGAGATTTCAGTGTTGCCCACCACTTGGGACAAAGCTTGCATTCTGAGTCCAGGTGACTTAGAGGGCTTTGACAAACACTCAGGCTTCCTGTTGAAGCCCCAGAGGGCCACACTTAGAGATGTACCCTAACAAAGCATAAAACCAGGCGTCCACAAGTTCAAAGTGATCACTCAGTAATTTCACTACCAGCTAGAACAAAAAAAAATCAGCTCTTCAGAGGAAGGTAACAAAATCCAGAATCCCTACAATTAATATTCATAACATAAGTCTACACTTAAAAAGAGACACACAAAGTAACAGGACAATGTGACATGCAGTCAAGAAAAAAAAAAAAAACACCCAACAGAAACCCTAGATGACTCAGATGCTGAAATTAGCAGACCAAACCTTTCACAAAACAATTACAGTTGTGTCCAAGGACCTAAAGGAAAGGATTTTAGTAAATAATAAACAGATGGAGGATCGCAAGACAGAAATCTATGACTAAGAATCAAACAACAATTGTAGAATTTAAAGCATGTATCAAAACATTCATGGATGGGCTAGTAGCAGTTTTGAGTAAGCAGAAAAGTCAGGAAAATCAAGGGGAGATCAACGGAAATTATGCAATCTGTAGAACAAAAAGAAAAGAGATTTAAAAAATAACAAAGCCAACCACTTGAGGGACAGTAGCAAACTTCTAATATACTTGTATTAGAGTCTCAGAAGGAAGGGAGGGGGATGGGGTAATTGGGTGGTAGACATAAGGAGGGCATGTGATGTAATTAGCGCTGGGTGCTGTATAACACTGATGAGGGGCGCCTGGGTGGCTCAGTTGGTTAAGTGTCTCCCTTTGGCTCAGGCCAGACCCTAGGGGTCCTGGGATCGAGTCTCGCATAGGGGTCTTTGCTCAGTGGGGAGCCTGCTTCTCCCTCCCTCTGCCTGCCACTCCCCCCCTGCTTGTTTACACACTCTCTCTGATAAATAAATAAAAACTTTAAGAAAACCCAGATGCATTACTGAACTCTACCTCTGAAACTAATAATACATAACAATATATGTTAATGAACTGAATTTAAATAAAAAAAATAAAAGCTATACTAAACTTATACTAAGATTGAAAAAAAAATCTCAGAAGGAAAGGTGAGATAGAATGTTGCATAGAATACATTTAAGGAAATAAAACTGAAAATTTCACGAATTCGGTAAAAACAGGAGTTTATAGCCCACAGAAACTCCAAAAATACCAAGTGGGACAAACAAAGACTATGGGGAGCCAGGTACAGCATCATCACAGGGCTGCAACCCACAGACTAAGGAAAAGCACCTTGAAAGCAGACAGAAGGGGAAAAAAAGAGGCACAATCTCTGGAGGAGAATAAGGATAAAGTAAAAGCTGATTTTTCATCAGAAACAACGAAGGCAGGAAAAAAATGATTCAACATCTTTAAACTTCTTTCAACATACAAAAACCAAACCAAACCACCAATGCAGAATTCTATACCCTGAGAACCTTTCGACATGAAGGCAAAATAAAAACATGTTTGGATAAGTAAACGCTGGGAGAATTAGTCATGAGCAGTTAGGCACTGCAAGACATGTTAAAAGAAAAAAGAAACTCTTCAGGCTGAAGGGATGTAGCACCAGTGAGAAGTGGGAATCCACAGGCGAACATAAAAGCACCAGAAATGACATATAAGTAGCGAACTACAAACATTTCTATTTAGGGGCAACTGGCGGCTCAGAGGAATATGTGACTCTCGATCTTGGGGCTGTGAGTTGAATCCTCCCTTGAGTGTAGAGATTACTTAAATAAATATTTTTAAAAGTTATCTTTAAATTTCTTTTCATAATTTCTTAAAATGACAACTGGCTGTTTAAAGCAAAAATGATAATACCGTATCACGGAGTTTGTAATGTACGTAGATTGGCTTGGTCTGTTCGGCCTTCTCTAATAGAATACCACAGACTGGTGTTAGTTTGTTTCTCACAGCTCTGGAAGCTGGAAGTCCAAGATCAAGGTGGTAGCAAACTTGGTGTTGGGGAGGGCCAGCTTCCTGGTTCATGGACAGCTATCTCCTTGCCGTGTCTTCAGGTGATAGACGGGGCTCTCTGGGGTCACTTTTATAAGGATACGAGTCCCATGCATGAGGGTTCTGCCCTCATGACCTAATTGCCTCCCAAAGGCCCCATCTCCTAATGCCATTGCATTGGGGATTTCAACATATGAATTTTGGAGGGACGTCTATAGCGTAGATGTCAAATATATGGCAAACGTGGGGGAGGAATTATACTGCTACAGAGTTCTTACTCTCTATGTGAAATAGTACACCATTAATTCTAAATAGATTAAGAAGTTAAGGATGATTTAAAAATAGGCAAAAGATCTGAAAAGACACTTCAAGGAAAGAAAATATACAGATGGCAAATAAACATGTGAAAAGATACTCAACGTCATATGTTAGGGAATTGCAAACTCAAGTAACAGTGAGATGTCACTATCCACCTATTAGAATGGTGAAATCTGGGACACTAACGACACCGAATGTTAGGCAAAGATGTGCAGCAACAGTAGTACCCATTCGCTGCTGGCGGGAATGAAGAAAGGTGCAGGTACTTTGGAAGACACTTTGGTGGTCACGAACGTAAACGTACCCTTAGCAAATGATCCAGCAATTACGCTCCCAGGAATTTACCCAAAGGAGTTGCAAACTTCTTTGTATGCATCCATACAACAAAATATTATACAACGCTGACAAGAAATGAACTATCAAGCCATGAAAAGACACAGAGGTACCTCGTATGCATATCACTAGGTGAAAGAAGCCAATCTGAAAAGGCAGCATGATGGCAACTATGGACATTCTAGAAAAGGGAGAACTGTGGAGATAATAAGATCAGAGGCTGCCAAGAGTTTGGGGGGAGGGATGTACGGACAAGTGGCACAGAGGATCTTTAAGGCAGAGAAATGACATGATACAGTAACGGGTGGTACACGTCATTTTGCCTCCATCAAAACCATGCTACATACAACACCAAGACTGAACCCTCATGTTAACTATGGACTATGGCTGATAATCACGTTGGTGTCAATGTTGGCTCCTTGACTATAACAGCTGTATAGCTCTACTGGGGGGTGCCCGTGGTCGGAGAGGCTAAGTGAGTGGGTAGGGAGGGAATATGTGGGAACTCTCTGTACCTTTCACTCAATTTTGCCATGAATCTAAAATTGCTCTAAAAAAATAAAGTCTAGGGGTGACTGGGTGGCTCAGTTAGTTACGTGTCTGCCTTTGGCTCAGGTCATGATCTCAGGGTCCAGGGATCGAGTCCTGTGTCAGGATCCGTGTTCAGTGGGGAGCCTGCTTCTCTGTCTCCCTCGGCTTGTCCCTCTGCCTGTGCTCTCTCTCTCTCTCTCTCAAATAAATAAATAAAATCTTCAAAAAAGAAAAAAAGTCTATAATGAAAAAAAGCTAAGGTTGTGTAGTGTAATACTTAGAACAATCAACTTAAAATGATGCTAAAAAGTATAGTATTGGTTAAGGAGCCAATAGAATGAATAAAATGGGGGCACCTGGGTGGCTCAGTGGGTTAGAGCCTCTGCCTTCGGCTCAGGTCATGATCTCAGGGTCCTGGGATCGAGCCCCACATCGGGCTCTCTGCTCAGCAGGGAGCCTGCTTCCCCCTCTCCCTCTGCCTGCCTCTCTGCCTACTTGTGATCTCTCTCTGTCAAATAAATAAATAAAATCTTAAAAAAAAAAGAACGAATAAAATGGAATGCAAAAATCAATGCAATTAACCCAAGAGGAGGCAGAAGAGGAGGAACAGGAAATGAAGCTCAAGATCAGTAAAAGACAAAAAGCAACATGATAAGCCTAACCTCAACCGTATCAATAAATACATTATATATAAATGGACAGAGGAAGAAATAATACCAAAATCACATACAACCTTTCAGAAAATATAGAGAAAAAAGCAAACCTCTCAACCTGTTTTGTAAGGCCACCATAACCTCAACATACAAGCCTAACAAAGACATTACAAGAAAAAGGTTACAAGCCAGTATCCCACTTGAACACTGACACAAAGATTCTTAAAAATTCCTAATATTATTAGGAAACCGAATTTAGCCATATATAAAAGAGACTACATCTCACCTCAGGGTAAAGGTCCTGTGTACCCTTTTAAAAACTCATTCCTAGGTATATTTCTAGGAATCCAAGTGGTCGTGATCCCAGAAAAGCAAAGCTGTCTTAACATTTGAAAATCGGATAACATAACTCACCATCTGAACAGAATAAAGGGGAAAAATCATATTATCATCCCCGTAGATGAAGAAAGAGCATGTGACCAAAACCAACACCTGTTTGTGACAAAAAAACTCTAGGAACCCAGGAATAGAAGGGGATCGCCTCGACCTAGCTCAACAGATGCAGAAAAATATTTGATGCAATTCGACAAAGAATTTTGTCCAAGAACATTTGACAAAAAAAACGTTGGGCAAGCTAGGGGAAGGGGACTCCCTCAACCTGATAAGGGGCACGTACAACACACCTGTGGCTCATGTCCCACCCGACAGTGAGAGAAAACGCATCTCCCTGAGCCTGGGATAAGGTCGGGTGCCTGCCCTCACTTGTACTTGACAGTACTGGGGTGTCAGTCAGGACCACAAGACAAGCAAAAGAGGTAAAAACCCAAAAGACTGGAATGCTAAAGTAGAAGGGTCTTTATTATCAGAAAATAATGATTGTCCCAATGGGAAATCCTAGGAATCTAGAAAAGAACCACCCAAACTAACCAATGAATTAAGCAATGTCAGAAGAGACTGTGTCAATAAACAAAAATCTGCTGTATTTTTACAAACTAGCAGCGGACAAATGGAAAATTAAATTCAGATCCCCTTGACAGTAACACCCGAAAACAGAAAATGCCGAGGAATAAATTTAACAGAAGATATGTAGGACCTTCATCTTGAACATTATAAAACTTTACTGAGGGATTTCAAGGAAGACCTGAGTAAGGGAAGGACTACATCACGTTCATGGGCTGGGCACTCAATATAGTTAAGAGGTTACTGTTCCCAAATTAATCTCTAAATTGGATGCAATCAATCGAAGTCATAGAAGGCTTTTTAAAGAGAAACTGATGTGTTGATTCTTAATTCTGAAATTTATAGGGAAAAGAAAAAGACTCACATAGCCAAAATAACTGCCAATGTCCTGATTTTAAGCCCTAGTGAATAATAATAATTAATAATAATATATAATAATAATAATAATACAATAATAATAAATAAGCCCTAGTGAAAATAACTGTAAATGTCCTGATTTTAAGCCCTAGTGATTAAGCTAGTGTGTTATTGGTGTCAAGATAGGCACACAGATCAATGAAACAGAACAGAAACACTACAAGGAGACCCACACACTAACAAATAATTTTCAAGAAAGACATCTATGTGATTTGGTAGAACAAGGAGAAGGGAAGTCTTTTTAACAAGTGGGTTTATAATAATCAAATATGTGTACAGAAAAAAATGATGGTCCCCTACCTCACACCACACCACACACAAAATTAATTTAAATTGGATTGTAGACTAAAATATAACAGCCGTAGCTCTAAATCTCCTAAAAATGTATCTGATCTTTCCATCTGGGGGTAGAAAAAGGGTTCTTAGAGAAGACACGGAAAATACAATACATAAAAGAATAACTTGTTAATTTAGACTTGATCAGGTGAAAAACTTCTGCTCATCAAATGCCCTCATTAAGAAAATGAAAAAGGGGGCGCCTGGGTGGCTCAGTCGTTAAGCGTCTGCCTTCGGCTCAGGTCATGATCCCAGGGTCCTGGGATCCAGCCCCACATCTGGCTCCCCGCTCCGCAGGAAGCCTGCTTCTCCTGCTACCATTCCCTCTGCTTGTGTTCCCTCTCTCGCTGTGTTTCTCTCTGTCAAATAAATAAAATCTTAAAAAAAAAAAAAAAAAGAAAGAAAATGAAAAAGGTAGGCCACAAAATGGGAAAAAAATATTTGCCACATATGTATCTGGTAGATGAATTGTATCCAGAGTCTGTGGAACTTCCTACAAACCAGTGATTTAAAAACAAACAAACAAACAAAAAACAAGCAGCCCACTTACAAAATGAGCAAAACACATAGAACAGACATTTTGCAAAATAAGATATTCAAATAGCCAGTAAGCACATAAAAACATGCTCGATAATCATTACATCATCTGAGAAACATAAATTAAGACCATAAGGAAATAGAGATAAAATAAGACCATAAGGAAAGACCTACCTACTTGATGTCTAAAATTTGGAAGCCTGTGATCGCCAGGTTGGGCCCTGTCCTCTCACAGGGCCGGTGGGAGGGTGAACCTCACAGCCACTTGGGAACACAGTGGGGCCGACTCTTATAGAGGGAGGCAGGTGCTTATCACATGAGCCAGTGACATCACTCCTGGGTTATGACCCAGATAGCCACCCACGCGGCCATGGGAAGATCTGTATGACGCGCCCAGTGGCTGTGCTGGAGACTCCCCAAGGTCGCCCCGCAGGACAGCGGTGAGCCAGCAGTGCAGTGCTCGTGAGATGGAATTCTGCTCAGCAGCACGGACGCGAATAAGCTACGTGCACGCGTCCTGAAAACACGCTGCTTATGGAACCCACGCTGAAGGAGCCCCCACGGGAGGCCTGCACGGGCGGGGCACCCAGGACGGCGCGAAGCCATCCGTGCTCACGCAACGCAGAGCTGTAGCTTCTTCGGGCGCGTGGGCACGGACGCGGAGGGAGGGCCGGGGGACTTTTCCGGGTGACAAAACTGCTCTTCATCGTGTTAGGGAGGGGGACACGCGTGTGAGCTTTCATCAAACCGTGGGCTTCGGGTCTGCGTGGGTCCTGGCGGCTGCACGGGTCATGGGCATGTGTGGCTCCCCCCCGCCCTCCCGGGTGCCCAGAAACAGACAAGCACACAGCGGCTTGAGTGGCCACCACATCGCCATCCCCCGCCCCCGCCCTGAGGTCCTTGAAGTGACCTTCTCGTGCCACCGAATTCTGTGGTCAGGACACAGACTCCCCAGGCCTCGGACTGTGTGCCCCCCACGTGTGTGCCGGCGACAGCTAGGTGCAGCGGCCCTTGTTGGCGGGAGCACCCCGAAGGACGCGCCGTCCCATAAAGATAAGGCAGCGGGAATGGGGTGAGCCCCTCGGAGGCAGCCCAGGAGAAGGGTTCGTTTTCACGGCCCACCGCATCCCTTCTGTTTCACAAACCACGCGAGTCAGGATGACTGAGGCTGATCACACAGTTCTGGGCAATGAAGCTGCACTAAGAATAGAAAACATTATTAAGCAGCATTATTATCTCGCGTAAGCAACGCATTCGTGCTCACATTCCAAGCACGCACCTGCCTGGCGAGGGACAGGAGTCAGCACCCCCTGTGCCTCCGGGGCGTTCGGGTCCCGTCTGCCCTCAGCCGTGCCCGAGAGGCGCCACCTCAGCCATTCAAAGCCGCGCTCTGGGTCATTACCAGCGACGGCCACGGTTTACTGAGCACCTACTGAGGGGCAGGCTCTGGGCGAAGCATTCGGTGCAAACAGCCTTGTTTGTTTTTGCAAGGACCCCACGGGGTGTGTTTTCCACCTCTGGTTCTGCAGGGAAACCAAAGCGCAGTGTGGTGGGAAGGCGTCCCGAGGCCGCGTCACCCCACTGACACGTGGCCGGGGGCAGGTGTCCCAAAGACGGGGAGCTGCGTGCAGCAGGGACCCCGGGCCAACTCTGGAGGGGCGGAGGGGCGGTCCGCATGGGGCTCTCAAGGAGGGGCGGGAGGGCCCCGGAGGAATGATGCCACGTCGGTGACCTCAGAGACCTGGCACCTGCAAGGACACGGTGCATCTGTCCCCAGGCTCCCTCTCTCTTTCGGGGGGGACTGATCCCGGGCCGCGAGCCCTCAACACCTCCCGCGGCCTTGCACCCGGGAGGGGGGGTCTGCGAGCAGTGCGGGGAGGGGCCCTGGCGGCATCGCTCACGGCAGCCCAGAGGGGAAGCCACCCAAACGCTGTCAGCCGTGCGTGCTTACGCAGCGGGTGGCTCGTCCCCGCCCGGGACACGGTTCACCCATGAGCAGGAACGAGGTGCTGACCCAGGTCGTGTACCGAGTAGCCCCGCGCACGCTGTGCTCCCTCCTGGTGCAGGAGGCCAGACGCACCAGGGGACCTCGGGACGGGCATCTCCACGGCAACACTGGTTGCCAGGGGCCAGGACGCGTAGGTGAGGGGACTGAAAGGCAATAGGTCCGGGTGACGGATGCTCTGGAGGTCGACGGTGGTGGTGACTGCACAAGGAAGTGACTCTGACTAAAAATCACCCAACTGTCACCTTAAAACGGCGCATTTTGTGTTTGTGAACCGCATCTCACTAAGAAGACAGGAAATCCACCTGAAACTGATCAGCGGGGTATTTTACATCCTTTCAGGTAGGCGGGGTGGCCTTCTCTGCCCTGGGGGGCCCCCCTGCTGGAGCAGCTCGCTGCCCGGAAGCCCCGTGGCCCATGGTGTCCCGTGCTGTGAGACACCAGGGCGAGTTCCGGGCATTCACCGTGACGCCTGCTCCGTAAGCCACAGCGAGCTGGTCTGGTGGGCTCGCTTTCTCTAAGAGACCGAGCAGACCGGCCTCGGGGCCAGATGCAGACGGGCCCTTCTGGCCTGGCCTCTCGGAGCCTCAGGGTGGGAGGCCCCGCCCTGGAGCTGTGGGCCTACAGGGCAGGTGGGTGTCCCGTGCACGGGGTGCCTGTGCCCCCCTGGAATTCTGGGCGACGGTCAAGGTGCAGCCAGGCACCCTGTCACTGCCCATCAGCCACCTGTCATCTCTGCCCGTGATGGCTCCCTCTGTGTCTTTCCGGCTCACTTTCATTTTCTGTCCTTGGGAACCAGGACCATGAAGCTGTTGATGCGGGAAAAGGCCTTGCGTCACCCACGATCTCTGCCCAGGGCGACAGAAATGAGAGCCAGGCTCAGCTGCAGCCTCCACGGGGCCTCCCGGTGAAAGCACGGCGAGGTGAGGTGGCCTCGGATCGAAAGAGAAATGGTCCCTGACACAGACCTGCCCCAGACAGATCCTCGCACCCCCCTGCCCCCTCCACGCTTGGGAAGGCTCAGCCCAGGGGAGGCCTGGCTCGGGCTCCAAGGACCCTCCTTCCCTCCAGTTCTGCTCACGGAGTGAAGCCGTTCCCCCGCACCGTGTCCTCCTCCATCGGCTCCTGCGGGCACAGGACCCCGGGGCGGGCGCACGGTAAGTGGGAGGACACCGAAATAACGTATCTGATAACTTGGAAAATCATCAGATATTTGAGTTTGAGTTTGAGCTGGTGCCGCTCTGACCCAGTAAAACCGACGGGCCGTTCAAGGCTTTTCAAAAGACTCAGCCCCCCTGTTCTGAGAAGATGCGTAAATTCCATCCCGCGTCTTCGAGGTTGCTATTTATTTCATCCATAAAAGAGGAAACCAGTCCATCCACGTGCTGAGTGGAAGAGACTGTCTTTCTAACAAGGCATTTGGTAAACACAGAAGCTCCCGCTTACGGGGGACGTGACGATTCCTGCTCCGAGATCCTTCTCACTGCGGGTGGTCCTCGATCCCACGCCGCACCTGCCACGGGGGTGGGGCCCGAGCCGGGACCTCGACCCCTCTTCTCTTACGAAAAGTCACGTTTTCCACAACACTCCTCACTTTCCTGTGTCCGAATACCGAAGTCACAGACCAGCAAGACTCAGGGTGTTTCTGCGTTGAATGGCTCTGCCAGGACGAGTTAGGGGCGTTTATGGAAACGTGGGGTGAGCAGGAAGGACGGGGACCCCAGGGCCGGGGACCTCAGCAGCTGCATGGAAGTCTGGACCCCAGGCTCCCACTTCCTCTCCTGAGCTGCTTTTTGCTGCCATTGTGAGTGTGGCCTGCGGATTCACAGGCCACGGCAGTGTGAACCCCCACTCAGGGCTTTGGAAGCAGAGCTGGGCCGGGCACTGATGCACGGGCGACCGGGGCGTTTTCCTGCAGAGACAGCCTGACCGTCCGTGGGCACATACCGTCCATGTGCACAGAGCGAGCATGACTGGCCACAGGCGGCGGTGTTCACGGTGCTGGGGAAGGCGCACCTTTGCAGGAAATCCACTTCCTCCGGCTGCGGAGAACATGGCTGCTGGGTCCCCCAGACAGCCGGGGGCACTCACACTGGGTCTAGCTTCTGCTCAGCTCTTTCCCTTAAGGAGCACAAACCCACCTCCACTGGTCCACGTTGGGCCCCAAAGTCACGCAGAAAGCCCTGTTTATTCTTCCTCTACCGTAAACATCCTTCCCCTTGTAAATATCCGTGCGCGGCTGGCCCGCCCCCCACTCTTCCTTCCCGAAGCTCATTCTCGTCTGGTCTGCCCCACACTCAGCCAGCTTTGGCTTCTTTGTTTCTCAAAGGCTTCATTCTTCTGGCCCCTCTGTCCTGGATGGTGATAAGAAGCCAGCGTCCGACTTCTGATGGAATCCTGTGCCCAAGCACTGGGTCTCAGGGCTCCGTCCTGGGTCCCTCCTGCCGGCTCCCTCCCTCGGGAGGAGGGGACGGTTACCAAGCCCTGGCTGCAAACACTGCCGTCATCCTCACTGTCACCAGGCCCATGGCACACCCATGGTGGAGAGGGAGATCAGCCCCCTCCAGAAACATCGGCTCGACACTGGTGCCCACCAACACCCTGATCCGATTCGTCCCAAGTGAGCTCCCTTCTTCCGGGCAGCCTTGACGCCCTCAGCTGGTTCCCTTGTGGGAGGTGCTGTTCCTTTTCAGTGACCCTAGGGGCTTCTCTGACTCCTCTTTCTTTCACATCCCATGCCTGCTCAGTCAGGAAATAAGCTGGGGAATCTTCCCGAGAACATGCCAAAATCTGACTAGTCCTCACCATTCCCGTGGCCCCCACACTCCCCTCTGCCTATAGAATTAGAGCAGTAGCCTCCTGATGGGCCTTAGAGCCTCCACGTGATGAGCCCCCGATGTCCCCCAAACTCATCTCCAAGAATTCAAGGGAGAGCCCAGAGACATCACACCTTAGCAAGAGGACCGAACTATCCCTGGAGCAAGGGTCCCCTACAACCGTCCTAGAAAAGCATAAAAACGGGTCTTGAAGACATCAAACTGATCTGTAAATAACTTATCTGTCGGCCAGGACAGAACTGCATTCTTTAACGGGAGAAAACAAAATCCAGATGATCCACAATATGGAGAAAATGGACATATGGGTCTATACAGAGAAGTGCAGAAGAAATACAATTGACTGTTGAAAGCAAAAGATGATTAACAGTGGATTATGGGGCTTAAAACATACGTAGCATAGAAGTAAAATGTATGACATAGAGCACTGGGTGGGGAGAAATGCCAGGACTCTGCTCTAAGACCCCATGTCCTTAAGAGGTAACATAATGGAATTTGTGATATGTCAATGATACAGTTTGTGAAACCCAGAGCAGCCAGGAAGAAATAAAATCAAGGACAGCTCAGAGACTGAGAGTAGAGAAAAAAAAAAATGCTCAGGATCCAAAAGATATAGGAAAAGGGAGAAAAGAACGGATGAAATAAACAAAATGAAGAGTAGATTTAACCCAACTGTATCTATGACTATGTTTATTGTAAATGTTTTAACAGCTGTGTTAACAGGAGATAAGGAAGATATTCAAACAAAGAACAGAACCAAGGATAAAGACCACATTTTCCTAAGGATAAAGGGACTGACCCATCAGGACAATACAACAATTTTAAATAAGTATGCACCCAATAACAGGAATTGAAAATACACAAAGCACAACCTGACAAACTGAGAAAAGCAATGAACACATCACAAGGGACTTGGGCATTTCAATACCCCTCTTTCAGTAATTGACAGAACAAGTAGCCAGAAAAATAAAGACACGGGAAACTTGTACTGCCTTATCAACTAACTTGACCTAACTGATATTGATGGAATATTCTACCTAATAACAGCAGGATACACACCCTTTCCAAGTGTTTCTGGAACAGTCACCAAGATACCTCAAGCATCTCAATAAATTAACAAAGACAAGAGTCATACAGGGTCCACTTTTGAGCACAATGGAGTTAACTTAGAAATCAATAACAGAAAGATAACTGGAAAATACACATCCATTTGAAAATTAAGCAACACACTTCTAAATAACAAGTGGATCTGAGCAGGAACCATAAGGTAAAACGAACACTATTTTGAGCTGTATAATGATGAAAACACAACACACCAAAACCTATGAGATGCAGTTAAATTGTACTTAGAGGGATACCTTTAGCTTCAAATTATTATATAAAAAAGATAAATACCTAAAATTAATGATCGAAATTTCCACCTTTGGAAGCCAGAAAAAGAGGAGCAAACTAGACGTGGGGTGGGCAGAAGGAAGGAAATAAAAGGATAAGAGAAGAAATCATTGAAATAGGAACCAAACACACAATGGAGAAAACCAATGAGGCTCAAAGGCAGCTCTTAGAAAAAAGAAATCAATAAAATGCATAAATCAGACCGATCCACTGATTAAAAAGAGAGAAGATATAAATTACTAGTATCCTGAAAGAAGGAGTGGGTCTCACTCCAATCCCGTAGACGTAAAAGGGATGGCAAGGACTTCCCAAGCTCCACTGGAATGGGCACCACTTCCTAAAGTCAATCCCAAGTACACAGAAAACCCGGACATACTTATCTCTTAAGGACCCTGAATTCATACTTTAAAACCTTCCCACAAAAAACCAAAAAAACTCCAAGCATGGAGGATTCCCTAGTGAATTCTATGAAACATGTTCCACCCCTATACAAACTCTTCCAGCAGGTAGGAGGGCAGAGCACTTCCCCACTCATCCCAGGAGGCCAGCATCACCGTAAAGCCAAAATCAGAAGAACGTATTATAACAAAATAAGACTATGGATCTCTTGTTGATACAGATACAAAAATCTTTCACGAAACATTTGCAAATTGAATTCCAAACAAAAAGATACTATGTCATGGCCAGATGGAGTTTATACTAGGAATTCAAGGTTAAAGTTTTAAAATCAACCGACAGATCCACCACTAACAGAAGAGAGGAGTAAAAAGCACGATCATGTCCATAGAGGCAGAAAAAGTATTTGACAAAATCCCACACGAATTTGTGATTAAAACTCTCAACTAATTAGGAATCAAGAAAAAAAAAAAAACCCTCAACCTGATATAGGGAATTTATAAAAAAAACCCTACAGCTAACATCATAACTTACAGTGAAAAACCTCCCATTCTCTCTAAGATGAGAATAGAGTTAAGAATCTGCATTCTTACACCTTATACTTTCCTTGTACTAGATACCCTAGCTGTGGCAATGAGGCAAGAAAAAGAAATAAAAAAACCAAAAGACATCCAGATCTAAAACGAAGAAGCAATTCTCTATTTGCAGATGTAGAAAATCATAGGAAATCTACAAAAAGGCACTTGATCTGCTAAGTGAATTTCGTGAAGTCAATACACAAAGCCCATTATATTTTTAGAAGCTAAAAACTGCTAGGACTTGACCTAAAAAATCCACTGACGATAGCATTACAAATATTAAATCCTTAGTGATAAACTCATCAACATCAACTCAAGAACTTTACCCTGATGACTATAACATATTGAGAACTATTAGGAGAAACCTCGATGAACCGAGAGAGGTCACATTCAAGAGTCAGAAGACTCGACGTTATCGATCATCACTGTCATTCTGTTTGAACGGTTCTATGTGTTCAGTACAACTGTGAAGTCCCAGCAGACTTTTTTTTTTTTTGTGGTAGCAACTGACAGACGGAGTCTAAAATTTATTTGAAAATAAAAGGAGCTTGGAATAAGTAAAGCATTTTTTTAAAAGAAGAACGAAATCAGACGACTTGCGTTTGCCGGTTTCACGACTTACCGCGAATGCGCAGTGGTTACGGCCGCGTGGCAGGGGTGCAGCCCGGCCGTGATTTGGCTGATCGAACCAGTCTCTGGACCGATGAGTCCAGAGAAGTCGCACCCATACACGGCCCCCTGAGTTATGGCGAGGATGTCACAATAATTCGCTGGGGGAGAATTATGTGGTCTCTCCGACAAACATTCCGGAGCAAGTGGATGTCCACACAGGGAATGGACGTCAGCCCCTTTCTCCCTCCCCTGAAGGTGGGCTAGACCGAGCAACGCCTTCCAAAGAATAGAGTAAGGAAGCGGAAACACAGTAACTTCCCATCGGAGGGGCCAGGGAGGCAAGAGGCTATCCGGAACCCCCTTGTTCTTCCCCCAAATCCACAGCCCTGGGCTGAGCCCGAGGAAGAGACAAACTCAGGCTGGGGGACATTCTACACATGCTTTGGAGCCAAACATGGGGAGTCTGAGCACCTGTGAGACCAGGGCCGACCCGGAAAGACCCACCGATGAGCGCGGGGCGGGCTGGACCACGGCTCTGATGCCGGAGCGGAAAAAGGATCTCAGGAGAAAAACTGGCGAAATCCAAATCAAGTATGGGGTCTAGTTAATAACAGTGCAAAAATAAAAATCACATTTATTACCGAGTCAAGGGCTTGACTCCCTTTTATGTTAAAAGAAAATTTTCATCCTGGAAAAGGCTAGAACTCCTACTTTAAAAAAAAAAAAGAACTCCTACTTTATTCTAACATCTATCAAGAGAGCTACTCAAGCATTAAAGGATATTTAAAGCAGTCACTGCCCACATGTAAACACTGTCACTTTCAAGACGAGAAAGGCCCTGACACCTCGGTGTCTCGGCACACACTGCCCAGCACCGGACAGGTGGCTCAGAATTCTGTTCTCCAGAATCTTATAAAAAATCTGGGGCACCTGGGTGGCTCAGTTGGTGAAGCCTCTGCCTTCGGCTCAGGTCATGATCCTGGGGTCCTGGGATCGAGACCCGTGTCGGGCTCCCTGCTCAGTGGAGAGCCTGCTTCTCCCTCTCCCTCTGCTGCTCCACTCCCCCCGCTCGTGCTCTCTCGCTCTCGCTGTCAAATAAATAAATAAAATCTTAAAAAAGAAAAGATCCTATAAAAAATCAATCTTATAAAAATCAAAATTAAATCAGCTCCACCATTTAAAAAGGAAAGCCTCAACGTCTGGCTTAGGCCACACCCCAAAGTCAACTTGGAACGGGTCCCAGACCTACATGTACAAGCTAAACAAAAAATAAAACTTGTGGGAGAACGCACAGTCGACGACCCCACGGGCACGCGATGAACTACGGTTTCATAGACAGGGCACCAAAGCAAAACCACAAAGGGACAAAACGGATCAACCTGATACTTCTCCTCCCTGAAAGGCTCTAACAGGAAAACACAACAGTGAGTCAGGTGGGGAGAAAATATTCACAAGACGCGTCTGACTAACGGGGCGTGTCGGCACGACACGCTATCTGACTTAGGGGAAGTAAGTCTGCACGACAGCGACAGATCACGGAAGAAGACTTATGACCGGAGAGTAAACGCCTTCCCCGTCATGAGTCACCAGGGAGACACAGATGCAAGCCCAGTGCGGCATCGCACACACCCATCAGAGTGGGTCACCCTGAAGGGCAGACAGTTCCAAGTGCAGACGAGGGAGGAGCGCGCACACACCACGAGCGTGAATGCAAAACGTTGCTGCCACTTTGGAAAAAAACGGATTGGATTTCTTTCTTTTTTTTTTTTTAAGTGAAACAGTGAAACAGATACAATCCTGTTCAACCGGACAGAAATGAGAATATGTGTCCCCACAGGGGCACGCACTTGAACACTTGGAGCCGCCTTGGCCATAAAGGCCCCGGAGGGAGATAAACTGGGTGTCCTGGGACAGGACAGTCACGCTGGGCAGTCACACTGGGCAGTCACGCTGTGCTCTGGCCACACCACGAAGCCCTCCCAGCAGTAAAGAGGACGAGCCACTGGGACACCCAACGCACAGACCAGTGTCGGAGGCACTGGGCTGGATCAGAAAGGGGCACACGCACCGTGTGATGTAATTTATACAATGTTCTGGGGGAGACGGTCGCAGAGTCAGAAAGCGGCTCAGCCGCTGACAGACAGCAAGGGAGGGGGCTCGAGGGAGGGGGCTCTCTGGGAAGGGGCACAGGAGAGCCCCCTCGGGTGACAGAAACGCTCCGTGTCTTGATCCTGGTTGACAGTCACAAGCGGGACGCCCCTTTCAAAGCTCATCAGAACCCACACGTAAATGGGAACATCGTATGTTGCATGAATCATACATAAATAAGGGAAATAAAAGATCCAAAAGGAATCGGGTTTTAGCAAAACAGCACCGCAGGCTACACGAAGCATCCTGGGGGCTGGGGGGTGGGCTGCAAAGGGCCCACCTTTGGGGCTCGTGGTCTGAGCGAGTGGGACACGCCCTGCGTCCGGGAAGATGTGGGTGGTATGTCACCTAGCGTCTCCTGAGTGTGTAGGGACAGCAGGGGAGGGAGGCCCCCGAGGGACTGTCGGGGGTGGGGGTGGGGGAGGGAGTCTAAGATAGGGATTTGGATTCTGAAATAGCACAGGGTTTTAGATTCAAATGCTTACCTAATATATATTCAATCACAGGGGCAGCCTGGAGCCTTCTTTTTTTCTTTTAATTTTAAAAATGATAGCAGGGCCTTACCAGACAGCTGTTTGATGGCCACAGGTCTCACTTTGTAGGGAGTGCTGCAAGAGAGAAGACAGTTCGGCCGTGAGATGCCGTCCAAGGTGTTCTCGGCGCGTCTGCGGTGAAAGATAAGCCACTCGGGATAAATTAGAATTCAGCGGATTAGGTTTGGTTTTTTTTTTTTCTGAAATTAGTTTCTTTGGCTGTTCTGAGCTTCCTTATTCGGAAGAATTCCAAATACTTTAAATATATCATTTAAATGATGAACTTCCTCTGTGATGTTCATGTTTGGTGAACTGAACACATTTGGTGATCAGTACCGGTGCTACTCAGCTTTGGAGGGGCCGCTGGGGACGGCAGAGACCGCCAGGGGCTGCCCGAGTCCCCCGACGCCTGGCGGATGCGGGGAGGCTCTCTCTCCCTCGCCCGGCTCGAGCTCACGGCAACCGCATCGCCCAGGTGCACGAGGGAACACGGGTCGGTCTTCTGTCCCCATCGTCCCCATCGTCCCGAGGCCCAGAGGGAATGGGAGAATGTTTGCCCTTGAAGCACAAGGGAGGACAACGCCATCACGGGAAAGAGGTTCAAAAAGAGCAGGAAAACACAGATAGCTGATAACAGTTTTTAAGAAAGTCTCCTCAAGAGAGAGGCTGTTTTTTTACCCAGTAGTTAAGCGAAATTTCAAGCTTGCTAATAGGCTGGAGGGTCCCAGGGAGACAGACAAGTGTCACAGTGTCGCCGGCAGGAACACGCATGGCCACGGTCCTGGGGAAGGTGTCCTGGTGGGATCAGTTAGCAGGAAGATACACGGTCCAAGGACTCAGCCCGTGGATTCAGGAACAAGGGTATCAGAAGCAACAGGGGCCTGTGGGGACACCTTCAGGGGTCTGTCCACGTCATGTGTTTGGTCGGCCCGCGCTCTCTGGGTCAGGTACGGGGACCGAACAGCGCACAGGACGAGCGGCGCCTGTCCCCCGGGACCTGCAGTCCACACCCAGGTTCACACTCAGAGGACGGGTATCACTGCCCCGAGGGGACCGCTAGGCTCTCGAAACCCTCGGGCCCCAGAGTGTGGGTCCGGTCAGAGAGGGAGAAGAGTGTGCAAGTGCTGACCCGAGGGCCCGGGAGGGGGCCGGGCATGTGACACACGTGTCAGACGAGCGGAGAGCACATGCAGAAAGCCCGGAGGAACTGTGATGCCCCCGTAAGCAGTGACCGGTGGGGGTTCCTGTGGCTTCACGGTCACGGGCCACGAGGAAAACTCTGACAGCTGGAAACAGGAATAAAGTCTAAAATCAAAGCCGATGGCCCAGTTATCCCGGATGATGGGCAGACAGCTCCCCGGGGGCTCCTCCCGGCACAGTGTAGAGCAGCGAGTTCACACCCGCCCTGGGAGTGCCCGGCTCCCTCAGGCACAGGGCTCTGCTCGGGAGCACTTGTGGGAGCCTCGCACTTGGAGCCAGGGGTCCGTCGCCCAGAGACGGTGTCGTGACGGGTCCGGGGTCTGGAAGCTCAGGTCACACCTCGTTTCGAATGTGTGTGGGTTCGAGCACTTCCGTTCATTTTCCTCACTCTCCATCCGTGGATGTGGAATCACCCGGTGAGCCTTAAGCGATCCCTCAAGACTCCAGGCTGGCCGGGTCCCAGCAGGGGTCGGGGCATCGGAGCCTTTGTGAAGATCTCTGGTGTTTTAGTCCTCGGCGGGGCTGAAAGTCACTGCGTTAGCGGGACTGGTCACACGGGAACGGATGGGAGCCCCAGGCAGAGGGGACTGATGGGGCCTGGCTGGGGGCCGAGCAGGACGCCCCTGGGCGTGCCCGGCCCCCCGGGGCGGAGGGTGGGAAGCAGACAGAAGTGGCGGGAAGCCGGCAGAGGGAGAGGAGGTCCCATCAGCGGAGGGGGCAGAGGGGCCCCGCCCAGCATCACCACCCCGCTTGGGAGCCCAGAGAAAAGCCAGTTCTGGGGCCCAGCCCGGGGGAGACAGAGAGCCTCGGAACATGGGGCAGAGAGAGGGAGAGAGGAGGGCAGCCCCCCGCGGAGCGGGGTCGGGGTTGGGGACCTGTGGGCCGACACCCAGTGACTCTGTGAAGAGAAAACGCCGAGAGCGCATCTCGACCTCGGCACCCCTGGCATTTCGGGCAGTGAGTGCACTGGGGCTGTCCTGCGCCCCTGCCAGGGCCTGGGGGGGACCCTGCACCCAGGGGGATGGCTGACGGGGGCAGGAGGGAGAGCAGGTGCACAGACCTTGGGTGGGGGCACCTTCTGGGGACCTACGGTGAGGGTCCCAGCCCAGCCCATCGCAGGGATCCCAAGTCCTTCCACGGGCCCTCCCACCGCTGGGGCGCGAGAGGGGTCTGCATGGGGCCTGCTTTCTCCTTCTGCTCGGAGCGTCCCACAGGGCTGGGTCAGCTGGGCGCCCCAATGGCCGGAGGAACAAATGTCCCTCAGAGCAGATGCTCAGTGAGGAGCGGTACCCGAGGGGGTGCCCACCATGGGCCCTGCTCCCTGGCCTCGCCCAGGCGCAGACGTGAAGTGGGGGCCCCCGGGGACCCGGCAGGCCACTGTCTGAGGGGCCGTCCAGGGAGGGGAGGGGCTCCTGCTCGGTCGCCTTGTGCTGACTTCCAACACTCCCTTTTGCCTGCCAGGCCTCTCCGGGCCTGGCTCCTCGGGCCTTGGGCTCCCCACTGTCCTGTGTGGAGTCGTCCAGCGGGCAGCCCCAGGCCGCACGGGGACCAGCCCAATGGAAAACACAACACCCCCAGGGGTGTGGGCGGGGAACCTTTCAGAGCAGGACGGGGGCAGTTAGCGTACGGCCCTGGGGCCTCGATCCTCTGCTCCTCCCTGGCCTTCCGGGCCTCAGTTTCCCTCTCCATCCCTCCTCAGAGGACTCTGGTTGAGAGCGAGCCCTCAGAAGGGCCCCCGAGCCCGCCTGCACCTGTAATTACCTTGGAAAGTGACCAGGGCCCTCCCACCCCTTTGGTTTAAGCTTGGGTTTTCCTACAGCCGTGAATTAAGAGGACAACCGTGGGGTCGGTCCCGTGTGTGGGGAGACGGCTCAGGGAGGGCCCGGGCCCCTGCTTACCGTTCTGAATTGGCGGGCATGGTGGGGTCGATGGACACCATGGCGTCGTCCGCGGTCAGCAGGGAGATGGTCGTGTTCCTGGAAGATATGCTGTGTCAATGTCCCTGCATCCGAAGGGACAGGCGGCCCGGCCCCAGGGCAGGACAGAGTCTGAGCCTAATTTCAAGGGCTCTGTCCGTTTTTAAGGACTTTACAGTGGGAACGGGAGGAAGTCCGAGTGACGGAGTGGGGTGAGACAGGAGCGTTGCTGTGGGCCGGCGGGGAGACACTGGCGCTCTGCTTCGCTGCCCGCGGGAGCCACGGGGGCGGGGGACCTCGCCTAGGACGCAGCTTCTAGCGGGGAAGCCGGGTCTCCCCCCACAAACCTCTCGTCCTCTGGGCCTCTGCTGAGTGTGTGTGGGGGATGTGCCTCGGGCACATGATTTAAGGCTCCCCGGTGTCCGGTGGCATGCTCGGGGTGGGGGGGTGTGACACCCGAATCCCGGGTCAATCTCTAGAACTGTATGCGTCTGTTTCCCAGCCCGACGCTCAAAGACGCCACGGGCTTCAGCTCTTTCTGCCCCTACAAACCCTCTGCTCTAAGTCCCCACAACGCCTCGGCCTGTCCTCCCCTGCCCGTGACCCTTTCCTCGACCCAGGTCACTGCTGCGGTGAGGCCACGGAGGCCACGGAAGGCTACCCCTCGACCACGCTTTACAGTCAGGAAGTTAGGATAGAAACCACACCTGCACAGACTGCTGACTGGGGGAAACAGTCCCAGAATTCTGACGATCCCATAAAGGGACTGCGGCCTTTTCAACCACTTTCTGGAACTCTGTCTTCCCAAAC
>CM053603.1:182149693-182160341 GCA_028646535.1 Procyon lotor
CCCAGCGTCCTGAGACACACGCTTCCCTCTCTGGAAGGGATGCCCCCCTCCACACAGCGGGCCCCACCGTGCCCAGCTCTGGGCACTGCTCCCTGTGATGTGCCCAGGGGCGGGAAGAGACAGGAAGGACATCTTGGAGGAGCTCGTGGCTTGGGGAGCTCCCGGCCGCCAGAGAAGGTAGACGCTCCCTTCCCGACCCTGGAACGCGCGACTGTGACTCAGCCTGGGAGAGGTCTTTGCTAGTGGTTAAGTCAGCTCGCTGGTGGGGACGAGCTTGGATTGTCCAGGCGGGCCCTAAATCCGATGACAAGTGTCCTCGGAAGACAGAAGGGGAGACGTACGTGGAGGAGAACGCCGCGTAACGCGGAGGCGGACACGGGACCCGAGCCAGCGAGCGCCCGGGGCCGCCCAGAGCAGGAAGTCAGGAAGGACATGTCCCTGGAGCCTCGGGACTTCGGGCCTCCAGACTGTGAGGGGGGGCCCTTCTGCGGGTCCCCGTCACCCGGGGAGAGGCGTGTGTGCGGCAGCCTCAGGACACGCGTGTCGGGGGCCATCTTCACGTGGAGGAGCCACGCTCTGCCGTCCCAGGGATGAGACCCTCACCCGCTTGGCGCCTTGGGGCCTGGCTTCAAGGTGCACCTGATACACGGGAGTCCGGGCCTTCCCTCCTGGGGATCCAATCAGCTTCACTCCATCGGAGAACTGCAGCCTCGTAAACCAGGGTCTCCCATCGGCCATGCTTCCCAAAACTCAGAGCACAGGGCGGTGCTGAAGGTCGGTCACTGTCCAGTCGCCGATTCCCAGCACAGCTGAGTCCCCGTCATCTGTCGCCTTTCCCGCCTCTCTCCCCGGCTCTGGGGCCTCCTGGCTGGGGGGCCACATGCGTCAGGATGAACTGAGGCGCACCCTTCTCCAAAGTGGGAAAGGGGGCAGGTCCTGGCGAGCCCCCGACAGCGGCAGCCCGGTGAGGAGCTCCTGCAGGGACCGGCCTGGACAAGCCCAGCAGCCAGGTCCCCCTCGTGCATGACCCGCCCCCGGGGGGCCGTCAGCAGGACCGGACTCCTCGAGCTGCCCACCAGGGGACACAGGAGGCTTGACGGGAAAAGGAGACTTTCTGAGCATAAGATCAGTCGTCCCAACTTTATTTAAAGATTTTATTTATTTAGAGAGAGAAACTGCGAGCCGGGGGAGGGGCAGCGGGAGAGGGACAAGCAGTTGCCGCACCGAGCGTGGAGCCCGATGTGGAGCCCGATCTCATGACCCTGAGATCACGACCTGAGCCGAAGGCAGACGCTTCACCGACGGAGCCCCCCAGGGGCCCCTGGTCTCACCTCTCTACCTGCTGCTGTGGCTGTTCTCTGGGGAAAGTAGAGCCCCATACAGCACAGAGGTGTGTCCGCACACATGGTTTCGGGTGCACGGAGGGTCACGGCTTCGAATCCTGTTATTTCCGCTAACGGTATTTGGTTAACGAGGTAATAAAACACTTATATTTAAAAAAACCACCCCGTCCTTGGGGCATCTGGGGGCTCAGTGGGTTGAGCGTCCGAGTGTTGATCTCGGCTCAGGTCTTCATCTCAGGGTCGTGAGTTCGAGCCCGCACCGGGCTCCACACTGGGCGTGGAGGCTACTTAAAAACACAGCATGTATTAAAGAATCACGGCCTCCCCATTTACAAACGCGTTAGGAGAACAGTGCCGTCGAGGACAACCTGACTCCAACGCCTCCCAAGCAGCAAAGGTGCAGATGAGACAACAGGGAAAAAGTCTCCCGCAAAATCGGTTCGTGACCTCGGACGATGGTCTGAAGGATCGACCTGGATCCCTGGACTGAAGGGAAGCCCTTGTCCTTGGCCGGGAGCAGCCGTCCCGAGCAAGCATGGTGCCCAGCCTGCCACCTCCAAGCAGACAGGCCCGGCGGGGCTGCCTCCTCCTGGACTCGGCCTTCCGGGCTCGCTCACAGCGCAGGCGTGGGCTTGGACCCCCAGCCTCCACTCACCGGCCGCGGCCCGGGAGGCTCCCAGCCTCCTCCAGGCTCCGCGTCCTCACCCTGAAGACGAGGACACCGAATCTCGGAGACACACATCGAGTCGGCAGGGGACCAAGTGGGACCCCGGGCACGGAGGGCTCAGCCGGCAGCTGGCGCTCGCAGAGGGATGCTGGGACCGTCCCCGGGATTAACGTTCTGTTTTCACCTTCCAGGGGATGATCACGTTGATTTTAGCCACGGACATGGCAAGACATGCCGAAATCATGGATTCTTTCAAAGAGACGATGGAGAATTTTGACTACAGTAACGAGGAGCACATGACCCTTGTGAGTAGCTTGTTTGAGCTCGTTCGGGGCTGGTGCGGGAGTCCCTCCCTCCAGCCCAGGCTGGGAACGGAGGACCCCCGAGCCTCACTTGCCCTTGGAGCGAGGCGTGACTGACGTGGGGCCCGGTCCCAGCACTTTCCCGGAAAGCCCTCAGCGAGCCCGTGTCCTGGCGAGGCTTGAGGTGGTGAGTGGGTGAAGGCCATCCTTGCTCTGGGTTCCCAAGAACAAAGCCCACCCTCCCGCGGAGGCAGGGCCCCAGGTTCCAGGTGGGCAGGCCAGGGACCCGCAGGGCCCCTTCTGGCCTCACCCCTCCACAAGCAGGGGCTGGGCATCCCGAGAAGGGGAGCAGACCCCTCCAGTGAGGAGAGCCCACCTGGGTCTGCACCACGCCTGCCCTTTTAAGAGAAAAACACACGGAAACGTCCTTCCCAGCCTTTAGGAGCTTGGTCTGGGTGTGAGGCCTGCTTTCCGGCTTTCTCTCTCTCTTCTGAAACTGGTGGTCCCCTTCCGTCCCTAAAGCTGATGATCAGGCTCTGATCTCCTCTGAGATCGGGCTGACCTGACCACACGTCCCCCAAACGGAATTCTAGCTAACACACAAAGTGTGTGGGGAAGGACCTCGCATCTTCCACATGTAAAGAGCAGGAGAAAATGTCCCCGCGAGCCAGGGCCTCCCAGGCTTCCCTTCATGGGGCTGGACATGGGGTCAGGCGGTCATGTTGGAGGGACGGGCTTGCCCCTGAAAATCCAGGGGCCTTTGGGAGGTGCTGTCCCCCACGGCAGGGCAAGGAGGAAGGACGAGTAGGCTGTGCCCTCACTGTGTTCCCTCAGACACGTGAAGAAGGGCCCTCCGGGGCAGGCGGCCAGAGCAAGGGTCCGTGGACAGACCAGGGGTCCGTGCCTTGGCCGAGGAGCCCACCAAACACCCACTTCTTGGTGGACAGCGGGCTGGAGGCGGTAGAGGGGAAGGCCCAGAGTGGAAAGGTTCTGGGTCATAATGGATTCTAGGGCCTCCACCGAGGCCCCCAGCAGCAGGCCCCGTGTGGCCGGGGCCCTGGGTCCTGGCACAGCTCCCTGCAGGATGCAGTGCCCAGGCTGTACCCAGGCCAGCTTCCCTGGGAGGCCTGCCCAGCAGGGCCCCGTCGTGCCCTGTGTCCTATAGCCATCTCCCAGAACAGATAGGACGGGCTCCAGTTGAGTCTCGGGCACGGTAAGGAAGGGGGGGGGCCAGGGACAAGGAAAAGGGCAGCCGGGCCATCCTGAGGTTCTGCTAGGGGCCGGGCCACATGCTGAGCTGAGTGGAGAGGTGCTCTGCCGAGTCAGGCTCCCCACCGGCCTCCCGGAAGACGGGGTACAAACTCCCGGGCCCACTCAGCACCCACAGCCCACTCCTGTGTGCCCGGGGGGGCTCAGCACCCACAGCCCACGCCTGTGTGCCCGGGGGGGCTCAGGACCCACAGCCCACGCCTGTGTGCCCGGGGGCGGGGCTCAGCACCCACAGCCCACGCCTGTGTGCCGGGGGAGGCTCAGCACCCACAGCCCACGCCTGTGTCCCCGGGGGGGCTCAGCACCCACAGCCCACTCCTGTGTGTCCAGGGGTGGGGGCTCAGCACCGAAAGCCCATGCAGCTGTGCCTGGGGGACTTCCTGCTGGGTCACCTTCAGACCCCAAGCAGTGCCCCACTCTGTCCTGGGACATCAGTGACCCCTGGGGACCGTCGTGTGCTGGAGTAAAGCCAGGCCACACCGAGCCAACCTTCCGGCTGGTCCCCCAGGCGCTCACCTTCAGCCTCAGACCGACGCGCTGGACACGACCTGTGTCCTAAAGGGCCCACATCAGGCCAAAACCTCAGCAGGCTCAGAGAGCTAGTCTCCTGGGGACGAGAAGCCACCCACCTGGGAAGGAAGTGGCAGCAGGGGGCTATGCTGGGAGACCCCATGGGAGGGGGGCAGGAAGGCTGGAAGGAGGGGCCAGGACAGGACCCGGAAGGGGGGAGCAGCTGGGGGAGGGAAGGCTTCTCCAGGGTGGCAGCTTGAGCAGAAAGTGCAGGGGCCCCGGGCAGAGAGCACAGGTTCCCAGGGGAGACACGGCCCGGGAGCAGAGGGCAGAAGCCCATGCCGTCTTCTCCCGGGGGCGGCAAGTCCAGACCCGACAGCAGCAGTGGGCCGTGCTCTGTGCCCCACGCCTGATCCCCGAGCTCTCTTCCAGCTGAAGATGATTTTGATCAAATGCTGTGACATCTCCAACGAGGTCCGTCCGATGGAAGTTGCGGAACCCTGGGTGGACTGCCTGTTGGAGGAGTATTTCATGCAGGTAAGAGCGCCCCACGCCCACCAGCCCGCCGGCCGCTCCGCTTAGCCCTTTCCGGGCTCCGTGTTGGAAGGGCGACGGGGTGCCCGGGGGACGAGTGGAGCGGGTCCGGCTTCCCCAGCCCCCGGGAGCCCTCACAGCAGGTGCACACCCAAGATGGACGGGTACAGCCCGACACGGGAACGACGGGCAGCCTGGGAAAGCGAGCGCTGAGGCCAGCCGCCCGTGACCAGTAACTGAGCGGCTAGTGGGGCGGGCGAATGGGTGAGGGGCCTGAAAGAGAAGCGGCAGAGGCAGGAGAGGTCCGGGGGGGCCGGTGAGACCAAGCAGGTCGGCCCACACTGGCAGTCCTGGGGAGGGCCTCAGACGGAGAACCCAGCCAGCCCGCGCGCCCCCGCGCCCCGTCCCCACGGCCGGGCCCACACGCCCCCTGAACGCTCCGGCGGCCACAGCAGATCCCACCTCCCTCCCTGTCACTACTGCGGCCCCCAGGGCAGAGCGGGCTGGTTGGGTGAGGCCCAGGGACACACCCCGTGCCCTCAGAGTCCCCGGGGTCCACGGGCATTTCTCTCTAATGCTGCGGCCCCCTGCACCCCCGCAGAGCGACCGGGAGAAGTCCGAGGGCCTTCCCGTGGCCCCTTTCATGGACCGGGACAAAGTGACCAAAGCCACGGCCCAAATTGGGTTCATCAAGTTTGTCCTGATCCCGATGTTCGAAATGGTGACCAAGGTGAGTGAGTGTCACCGCGTGCTGAGGACACCACACTGGGAGACACACGTGTGAGCACACACATGTTCCCACGCATGACCATGTGCGGCGTGAGCTGGGACCCGAGGCCCCCCTGGCTCCCCAACTCGCCCCTCCCAGCTCCCGATCCCCGTGGCCCCTGGAGCCACCCCAGGCCCCCTGCTCCCAGGGCCCCTCTGCCCTCCGAAGAGCCTCCTATCATCCGGCCCCACTCTGCCCGGCCCCACTCTGCCCGGCCCCCGGCCTCCCCAGGAGGATTTCAGCAAGGAGACCGTTTCTGCCTCGCTCCTGGACCTCCATGGTGCCCCGTGGCCCCGGCACAGGGAGAGCTGCTTGCCTCGCTCCTCTCGTTGCGCTCCCCCGCACCGTCCCCGGCAGGCCTGCCCTACAGGGAGGTCCCCTCCTTGCTCACGCCCCCACTTCGGAGTGTGCCCGTTCAGCCGGCCCCATGCCCCCGGCCAGCCCTCCAGAACCACCTCAGCACGTCCCCCCGTAAACCCCATTCCCTGATGCTTCTCTGGGGACCCGCCTCCCCCTACGCTCCTTCCCCTGACTCTGGGCCTTTATCACGGCCAGCGGGCGCAGGGGCGCAGGACCCCCACGTGGGCCCTGCCCGCCCCCCTGCAGCAGGACCCGGATGTGACGGGGGACGCACGGGAGACATTCCAGGGCCGAGAGCTACGTGCGCAGGGTTCCACGGGGCAGGGATGGCAGGGCGGCCGAGGCCACGCCGCAGGAAGGGTCTGGTTCCTCCGGCCACGGGGCTGTCGGGAGACCAGCGGCAAGGCTGGCGTCTGGACGAAGGGCGTTCGGGCCCGGGGGCTGCAGGCAGGGCTGTGTGAAGTGAGGGGGCAAAATCAGAGCGGGGCCCGGAGGGGGACAGGCAGGGGGCAGGCCTGGGGGTCTCTAGGAGCCACTGACCGGACGGCCTCGGAACCGGGGCCACTGAGGACAACCTGGCAGGTGGCAGCTGCCGTGCGGTCCCCTGGCCTCCGGTTTCCCAGGCGCTTCCTGCCGCCCTGAGAACGATGGACTGTGAACCCGTCTGTCTCTCCCAGCTCTTCCCCGTGGTGGAGGAACTCATGCTACAGCCCCTCTGGGAATCCAGAGATCGCTACGAGGAGCTGAAGCAGATGGATGACGCCAAGAAAGAGGTAACAGGTGCCGTGTGGGAGAGGTAGTCTTCCTCGTGGCCCCGGCCGCCGCCGTGGGAGGGCCCCCCGGACCAGAGCTCATCTCCGTTCCCCCGAAACCCGGGCCCCAGAAAACCAGGAAATCTGTACGCTCCATGAGACCAAACTCCCCGCCGCCCCGCGGCTCTTGGAGGGGTCACACCGTCCGCGGTCATCGTGCTGTCCCCAGAGGGGCTGGGATCTCTCCGCACCTCGGGCCCCCTCAGAGCAGCGCCCCGGCCCCGTGGGCGTCCCTGTCCTCCTGCCCCGGGGCTGGCCTTGTCCAGGGACAGGGCGGCAGGACAGGTCACTGCCCTCGGGACAGAAGCCACCACCCGCATCCTGGAGCTCACACACACAGCAGCAGGGCGCCTCAGGGTCAGGTTGCCGTGAGGTCTGGTGCTGTGTCCGGGGAAGGCCAGCTCACGTGCTCCGAGCCGCTCATGTGACCCCAGTCCTGCACAGCCCGTGAGCAGGACTGGCCACGCCAGGGCCTCAGTGTGTGCCCATCTCTCCTCGGGGACCCCTGCCTCCTGAGACCCGTGTGGACCCCTCCACCTGATGTCCAGCCGCCCGGGGGGTGCCTCTCCTCAGTCTGACACTGGCCCCCTCTCCCCAGCGGCCCTGAAGCAGTCTGAGCAGTGTCCCTGCTGCCCCACACTCGTCCTGGTCCGGCCTCAGCCGCACTGCACACCCTGCCCCGTATTGTCCCCACCACTCCCTTCTGTCAGGGCTGCAGGTAATGGTGCCCCTGGCCTTGCCACTGGGAGCCCCCGTGCGCCCGCTGAGCGCCAGGTGGTCTCTCGGCACCCTGTGTTGCTCTCATGCCCCCAAACTGCTGTGTGCCCAATGCCAGGCACATCATCAGTGCTCGGGAACTGTCTGCTGGCCGACGGGCAGTCCAGACCCGCGGCCGGTTTCTCTAGTCCAATCCCTCAATCAGAAGGTCACAGAGAAGCCCTGAGACTCCAGATCAAATGGTACAGAGAGATGTCTGAGCAGGTGTTCCTGGCAAGGCCCCCGGCAGGATTGCTAAAGCACCTTGGCATTCCTGGGCCCCCCGAGAGCCCTCGCTATAAAGGTCCCTCGGACCCCCGGGTGCCATCCTACCCCCAGAAAGGATAGACCCACAAAAGAGAAAGGGCCGCGGGCTCTGTGATCACCCCTGCCTGCCAGTCCACGGGGCTCTGCAGCCGGGCGAGCTAGCAGTCCAAGCTCCGGACCGTGGCTGAGACGGGGAGGCCCCCCACAGCCGGGAAGGTGGCGGGCACACCGACGGCTGCCAGCATCGTCCCGGTGACACGTGTCAGCATGTCAGTCAGCGGGAAGCTCTTCAGCAGATAAGCAGGCACTCGCGGGCTCCCAGAGCCTGACTGCCACCCACTCTGTCCTGCTTACAGAAGACGGAGGGCCTGACGTCCGGGGACACCGATGCGCCCAGAGAGGGAAGCAGACACGGGAGGAAAAGCGAAGGGAACGCCATCCTGAATTGACGTGTGTGTGCACACACGGTAATTCAGACGGACACGGGGCGGCAGTGAAGATCTGTGGGGGCGGCGGGGAGGACCGGGGGCAGGGCAGAAAATGAGAGAGGCTGGTGGTTTTGAAATAAGTGAGACTTCTATTCCTTGCCTGTAATTCGTAGACCGCGGCTCTGGAGGAAGGGGGGACATAGCACAAGATGGGTCATGAGCCTACGGGCCACGTACAAGGAGAAGCCCGTTGTGAAAGTGTCCCAGAAACACGGACGGACTCCGTGCACCCGACACTGGCCGCTCGCGCGGTCCGTGCCAGAGCTAACCCGCCCCTTCAGTCCTGAGGGTCACTGGAGAGCATTTCGGCTACACAGCCCGCCCAGCGCAGGGCGTGGGACGCGGGGTCTGACTTTGGACGGAGGGTCAGCGACAGGCCCCGGCCCCCGACAGGCCCCACCGAGCTTAGGACAAGCGGAGCGACCCGCAGGGGTGTCTCCCCCTCTCTGAGCCCCAGAGCCTGACCCCACGAGCGGCAATGACCCCGTTACTGTGGTGGTTTTTTCTGTGGAGCCAGCAGAACGCCAGGACCCCACCGGGGCTCGTAAACACTGGTGTTTCATTTTCTGGGCACATCGTACGTTTCAGTGGTTCCGAAGAGGGATCAAGATTGTTTTATTTGGTCTAAATGTGTTCATCGGTGGGTGCGGTGTGGACGCACCATCTGCACGCTGTCCTGTGAGGTCCGAGAGCACCTGCACATTTTCAACCCCAACGTTGCACCTTCCCCGTTCCTTTTCCAAGCAGACGGAGCCCGGACAAGGCAGGACACCCGCGGGCCGCGGTTCCGGACCAGGCGGGCCGGGCCTCACGGGAGCCGACCGAGCAGGGAAAAGCGGACTCCAGGTGCCCGACTCCACAAGACTGTGTTTTCTAAGTACTGTTTTGTTCACTGATACAAAAAAAAAAAAAAAAGGAAATTCATGATGCTGTACAGAATTTTTATTTTGAAACTGTCTTTTAAATAATATATTCTTATACAGAAACGGGTACTGTACTTTCTTTGGGAGTGCTCTGCACCCCGGGGCTGGTGCCCCCAGCGCCCTGCGGCCACGGGGGGCTGTGCTGTCCCCGCCGATGTATCTTAGAACCGTGCCTGGTGTGCTGTGTTGCTCCATCCCGTGCAGATCCAGAATTAAACCTCAGGCGGTGCCCAGAGCGTGTCCTGTTTGTGAGCAGCGAGGGGGCGCTGGCAGCTGTGCACAAGGAGGCGTGGGGCCGGGGCGGCTCAGTAGGACACGGGGTGAACACACCGCCAGGCTGATGCGCATGTGCGGGGAGGTGGGCCCCGAACACCTCAAACTGCAGGCTGTACTCAGCCCGTTTGAGGGTCTCAGGAGAGGAGAGCTGTCCCTTCTTCCTGCCTTTGTTTTGGGGACAAGCCCTGGGGACGTTCAGGGTGGCCTTGTGCCCATAAGGGGAGACTCGAGCCCCACTGGATGGCAGTCAGGCTCTGAGGGGCAGCGTGCACCCGAGCCCTCCCCGAGCCCCACGTCCGTCTACACCCCTCGATGGTGGGCAACACACCCCCGAGCCCTCCCCAGAGCCCTGCCCGGTCTACAACCCTCGATGGTGGGCAACACGCCCCCGAGCCCTCCCCCGAGCTCCACGTCCATCTACAACCCCTCCACGGCAGGCGGCACGCCCCCAGGGCCCTCCCTGAGCCCTGTGTCCATCTACACTCCTCAGTGGTGGGTGGCATGCCCCTGAGCCCTCCCTGAGCCCCGCATTGGTCTACACACCTCAATGGTGGGCAGCAAGCACCCGAGCCTGCCCCCGAGCCCTCCCCTGAGCCCCAGGCCAATCTACACCCCTCGATGGTGGGCAGCAAGCCCCCGAGCCCTCCCCCGGTGCCCCCTCTGCATTCAGACCCCTCGGTGCACCCCAGAGGCCTTGCACGCCCCCTCTGCCCCCTCTCCAGATGGAGGAGGCTCCACTCTGAAGAAGTCTGTAAAGGCCACAGCATATTCTGAGCACTGTGGGCATTTCCTCTGGTGTTGACCAGTGTCCTCCACGCATTCATTCCAGAACACTGCCTCCCATCCCCGAATCCCATTTTCTGCTGTGACATTTTCCATCCCTTCAGTATGAACGGGGGCGCCGTGGGTTCCCTCTCCTCGTGGTCTCATGTCCCATGTCCATCCTGCTAAAGCCACTGTGGGCGCAGCTCCGGGGACAGTACACCGGCCCCGGCAGGCGTCCGGAGGACGAGGCACCCCAGCCCGCACGCAACGTTTGTGACCTGCTCCCCCAGCGAAAGCGCTCTCTGACCAGTGCCCCACACCTGCTGGGTTGCGCCAAAGGCCCACCTCACCACACTCTGCCCCCTCATCGAACGTCACCGAGCGATGGCTGAACTCCATGCTTGTGCGCCCCCACACACACACACACAACCACGTGCACATGCATGTGTATGCACGTACACACATCCGTGCACCTACACACACACAACCACATGCATGTGTGTCTATGTACATACACGTTTGCACACCTACACACACACAACCACGTGCACATGCATGTGTATATGCACGAACACATGTCCGTGCACCTATATGCACACACACAACC
>CM053603.1:182160441-182170856 GCA_028646535.1 Procyon lotor
TACACATGTCCGCACACCTATACACAATCATACACACACAAACCACATGCATGTGTGTGCATGCACGTACACACATCCATGCCCCTATACACACAATCACACACACACACAAACCACGTGCACTTGACTATAGGCACATACACACGTCCATGCACCTACATAATCACACAACCACTTTCATGTGTATGTGCATGCACACACATCCACACACCTATACCCACAATCACACACACAATCACGTGTGTGTGCATGCACGTACACATGTCCATGCACCTATACACACAATCACACACATCCACACAACCACATGCACATGACTGTATATGCACATACACACGTACATGCACCTATACAATCACACAACCACGTGCATGTGTATGTGTATGCACAGACACACGTCCACACACCTATACCCACAATCACACACACAACCACGTGCACGTGCATGGGTATGCACGTACACACATCCATGCACCTACACACACACAACCACATGCATGTGTGTCTATGTACATACACGTTTACACACACACACACACACAACCACGTGCACGTGCATGGGTATGCACGTACACATGTCCGCACACCTATACACAATCATACACACACAAACCACATGCATGTGTGTGCATGCACGTACACACATCCATGCCCCTATACACACAATCACACACACATACACACACAACTACGTGCACTTGACTATAGGCACATACACACGTCCATGCACCTACATAATCACACAACCACGTGCATGTGTATGTGTATGCACAGACACACGTCCACACACCTATACCCACAATCACACACACACACAATCACATACATGTGTGTGCATGCACGTACACATGTCCATGCACCTATACCCACAATCACACACATCCACACAACCACATGCACATGACTGTATATGCACATACACACATCCATGCACCTATACAATCACACACACCCACACACAAACCACATGCATGTGATTGTACGTGCACACACGTCCATGCACCTATACAATCACACACACAACCACGTGCACGTGTGTGTGCATGCACATCCACACTCCCACACACCTACACACACAATCACACACACACACTCCAACGCACTTTGCATTACTGGGCTGAGGTTCTACGAGTCCTGGAACGGGGGCGTTCTATCAGGACAGCACCTCTGTGACAGTCCCAGCCCCTGTGGGCAGCCTGCTTTCCACCGGCGGAGACCCCGGCATCAGCTCCCTGCAAAGTGCTTCCTCCAACCTTTCTGCCTCTGGAATGTCTATGTACCAGGATCCTTCGCACCCAATTGGCTGAGCCCATAGGGGTTGTGTGCCCCCCCCACACACACACACAACACTGAGTCACCTGCTCTATGGGCACGGCCCCTCCCTCCACCGCCGGCCAGCCACTATGGCACGGGCCAGCCCCAGAGGCCGTGGCCGGGAGCCCTGGCCGGGAGCCCTGTCCGCCCGGCTCGGCCTGCTCACCCATGGCCGGGACTGCCACACCCCCAGAGACCCCACACATGGGGGCTAATTCGGGAAGGCATCGGGCCTGGAGGCTGGGGGGTCAGATATGGCCAAGTGTCAGGTCAGCGCGAAGGACAAAAGGTTCAGAGCTGGGCTGTCCATCGAGAGACACACACACAATGCCCTGTGCTTTCTGAAACCAAAGGAGCCGGCTGCCACCGCGGTCCCACCGGACCACATCGGGGCAAGACGCCCGCACCTTCCTGCAAACCAGCCACGCTTCTGTCTCGTGTTCCCCCAGGGGAAAAGAACATGCTGTTCTCCGTTGTTTTCCTCCCCCCATATTTCTAGCAACCAAAGGAGTGATGCACGTGTCGAGAACTGGACAGGACAGTCCCACACATCTCGCACCTACAGGTCACATGCCGGCTGGGCGCTGGACAAGGGCCGCCTTGGGGATGCGGCTCCCGCCCCCGCCCCCGCCCCCGTGTCTCCCCCACTGAGCAGGTCAGCACAGCCTCTGAGGGTCCAGCGCTGACCTTGAGGGTCAGGAGCGACGCAAGGAGAAACCTCTGTCCCTCCCACTTGGGATGGGGACCCCTGGCCCAACGCCCCCACGACGCCCACCCCCACCGCCTCGCCTGTCCTGCGTCCGACCAGGGCACCTTCCTCCCCTCGTACTGTCCAAAGCCAAGGTGACAGTCTCCGCTGGCTGCCATCTCTAACCAGGTCACGTCGGAAAACCAATTCCACAGGACGCTTGGAGGAGCACTAAACATAGAAAATACTTCATCTCGACAAACAGCCCCTGGCTTGCAGCCGCTGCCCGCGGCCAGGGGCCTCGGAGCTGCCCCGCGGGGTCCCCGCAGGAACGGCCCGACTCCATCCCCGCTCCAGGCGCCGCTGCGGCCCCCAGCCCGCGAGGGCTGACGCGCCAGACGAGAGGCTTGGCTCTCGCTCACTGCTCTTGTGGTATCGGTCACCGCAGGGGAGTTCCTAAAGCTCACATCACAAGAATTTAACTGCAGTCTTTCTAGGGGGGCAGGAAAAATTGTCCCTCTGAATTTTGGGGAGCTGTTCTCACTCAGCGGCCAAGAGGGGCTGAGTGAGGATCCTAGGGACCCACACAGTGTCCCCTGTGTCCTCGGCAAGTTTCCCCAGCCTCCCTTTGTCCCGCTGGGTGAGGAGCGCCGGGAGCCAGGTGAAGGTCCGATGGGCCAGCACCCACACTGGGGCCTCGGTGTGACAGAGGCCCCGCAGCCGGGACAAGCAGTGGGCTTGTGAAGCCGGGGTGCGCGGAGAGGGCCGCCCGAGAGCAGCAAGATGGGGGGTGGGCGGGGTCTGGGCCGCACAGACATGTGTAGAATGGCCACACACAGAGGCCAGAGGCCAGTGAGGGAGACACCCCGTGTCATCAGGAAGAGGGAGGCGGGGCCCGAGGGGTCACTGAGACGGTCACTTGTGAGAACAAGAGGGGGTGCCCACCTGCAGTCCCCACCGAGCGGGCTTGAGCAGGGGTGACCGGGCCCTGCTGTGCACTGGCCTTCCCCGGCTCAGATGCGCAGGAGGGAGCCTGGCTCCCAGTGACGTCCCAGAGGCCCAGAAGCTGGGTTGGGGTGACTCGAGCTGTGGATAAAGACAGACGCCCTACACGCACGATCTCCCAGGAGCCCAGGCACCTCGGGGACAGCGCTGGTGACGCAGGCACTAGGAACTCAGACACTGGCCAGCTGAATGAGCAAGTCCGAGCGTGTGGCTCCTAACCTGAAGAATCATGTAGGAAGGGGAAAATCACACTGCAAAATGTGTGTGTGTGCAGATGTGTGCGCGTGGGTGTGCCCGTGCTCACGATCAGGGACGAGACACCTTTGCAGGGGTGCACAGTTGTGCGAGGGCGTGTGCGCATGCACGTTTATAAGCATATGTGCGCCTGGTACGCACCTGGCCTTGCTCCCAGCTGGAAGGGAACTTGAAACGAGGGCGAGCCACGAGCTCTCGGGCCTGGCTCCATTTGCTGACCCAGTGCTCCAGGAGCATTTGGGCCACACTCTGGGAGCAGGGACGGGTGCAGGGGAGAGGGACTCAGCAGCGAGACAGGGCACGGAAGGATCCTGTAGCGTCCAGCAATTAGTCATGCCGGTGAGAACTCCGGCCGATCTCTGCTGTTTTCCTTAAAAGTTATTGTACAGAGAACTCAAATGCATGGGGCACGCCAACTGGAATGTCCCAGAAGGACGTACAAAGCACCCGGGCCAGCCGAGCGTGTGCGCGTTCTCAGGGCTGCCGGCGGAGGCCCAGAGATGCCGGCTGAGGGACCCTGTGCATCTGCTGAGCGCTGGGCGCCCGGAGGAAGCCCCCTCCACTCCAGCCACACCGCCTGCCGCCAGCTGATGTCTGCAGCGTGCCGCCCACTGCCTCCCAGAGGGGAGGGAACCACACGGAACCGTCGTCCCCCTCGGACAGGCCTGTCCACCCTGCGTGGAAGCCGGGGAGGCCTGCCAAGCCAGCGTCCGCCCGCTGGACATCCAGCCGAGGCCACCCCTTCCCTCCTGCGCCTCATCCAGACGCCGCCCGCTCCGCCATGAGTCTGGCAAGCCTGGGCTCCAACGCTTCCAGGCTCCCTGCTGGCCAGCCGTGAGCACGGCCGCCTTCCGTGTGGGTGTCCCATGCTGGCCACCAACGGAAGCAACGGGGATCCCTCACGGCTCAGGAGGGAGGAGGCCCAACACCGACGTGTGGGCCGGGCTGCACTCTGGATCCTCCCCGTCCTCTCCCCGACGCTGGCGGCTACCAGTGGTCCTTGGCCATCCTGGGCTTATGCCGCGTCGCCCCGATCTCCGCCTCTGAGGTCTCGGGGCCTCCCGGCTGCACGTCTGTGTCCAAACGTCCTTCTTCTGTGGGGACCCCAGTCACTGGATCCGGGCCAGGTCCACCTCTGGGTGACCTCATCCCAATTTTATTATACCTGCAAAAACCCTATTTCCAAACAAGTTCACATTCACAGGTGCAAGTGGTCGTGGTCTCTGGGGGGTGGGGGGGACAGAGTTCAGCCCCCTACACCGGCCCAGTCAGCCTTCCCGTCTATTTCTGCCTCTCCCATCATGCGGCGCACCCCCCCCCCGGAGCCGGCCTCTCTCCCCAAGGCCACTGCTGACGTGCACCCCCTCCCCAGGCAGGGTCGAGGCTCAGTGCTCTGGGGATGTTTTCTCTTGGCAGGCCTTCCTCACACAGGCCAGGATCCAAGGGAGGCACGGGGCAGGTACCCGGGAGGTGGGAGGGCTTGGGCAGACACATGTCTCTGGAAGGACCGGAGGGACTCCCAGGGACGGCCGGCAGAAAGGGAAGGTACAGACCCAGGAAGACACGGTGTGGCCATCTGCTCAGGCAAACACAAATCTGCAGTGTTGGCAGCCCTCCAGCATCTGGTTGTGAACGGGGAGCATCTCCGCTCCTGCTGCGTAACAAAACCACCCGGAAACGTAGCGACCTGAAACAGCGTCACGTGTTACTTGTCACGGGTTTGCTGGCGGGCTGGGCAGGACTCTCGGTGTGGCCCTGCTCACAGGAGCTGGCTGGTCTGAACGGCGTCGGCCCTGTGTCTGGAGCGGTCTGACACCCGTCACCGTGCTGCAGGCCGACATGGTCCCAGAGGCAAGCAAGCGAGAGCCCCAGTGCTCGGGCGCCTATCACGCCTCGGCGCGCACACGGCTATCACATGACACCCCATGGCCACAGCTGATCACCGGGTCAAGCCCAGGTTCAAGGGGGTAAGGGACAGACTCCACTTTACGACAGAGGGACGTGCACTTTGCCATCTATTGGAGTGAGGAGGCCCATGGTCTAAACGCACCACGGGCAGCCACATTCCAGGGTCCTCTGGCTGCCTGTTTTAACCCCCCTCTTCCCCTCCCCATGCAATTTCAGGGGTGAGGACACGCCACAGACCCCCATGAGCAGCAGACAGAAAGTTTTGTTGATGTTCTGTTGCTGTGACCTCCAACTCTCACTGGGGGGTTCGACTTTGAAGTTCTCGAAACCTTCCGTGTGGTCCTCGGCGGGCCACCCAGACGTGCCTCGTGGTCTCTGTCACCGGCCTTCCCGCCAGCTCTGCACGGCGTCCGTCCCACCCATGGGAGGTCCAGGACAGCACTGCACCAACTGGCAGAGCCACGTCGAGCAGGCAAAGGCACTTTCTTATCTCCAGTGTCGTCACCAGAGTCCACGTGTGGTTTTGCACAACCAAGCCCTCAGAGGTACCTAATGGGATGTAATTTTTAACCATGGACCTTGCAGTGAAAGCCTACAATTACGGGATCTCAACATGAGCGCACGGTTTTATTCTGAGCCTCTGTGTGCTCACGGAAACTGTCATATTTGGTCTTTGCAGCGAAAGGTGGGCGAGCAGCGTGCCTCAGTTTCCTGCGATGTTCAGAGGAGGTTGGAGTTTTCAGGCAACTCGGAGGAAGGTGGGCACCACTACAGCCAGGCCAACGATGTGTGCTTCAAGGGCATTTCATTCCATTGAAAATTTAGTAATGCTGGATTGGTGGCACGGTCAGTTATGTGTCTGGCTTGGTTCCGGCTTAGGTCATGGTCTCAGGGTCGGGCTCCGGGCTCAGCGTGGAGTCTGAGATTCTGTCTCCCCTCCCTGTGTCCCTCCCACGCATGCCCTTTCTCTCTCAAACAAATCTTAAATTAAAAAAAACAGTAACTCCATTGGGTAAAGTGGATGCAAAATGGTCTGTATAGTCTGTTTAATCAGAAGATATAACCGTGAGCAACATTATATTTTGATGGGGTAGCCTGGCCAATGGCCCAAGGGTCAGAGGTTGGACTGGGTCACAGACGAGGGGTTGCAAATTCTGGAGCTCAGCCCGGGTGCACAGCACCTGCACCAGGCGAAGAAGACAAGGCTCCAAGCCTCCGATCGGGGGGTAATAAGATCTTTCTTTATGCTCATTGTCCGAGAAACCCCACCCCCGGAAAGGTAAAGGCAGCGGTCAGTCACAGCCCCAGCTGGGCCCTGGGCCCTCTGAAGTCCTGATGCTTCTCTCTGGGACAGAGGACACTTGGAAATAAGAAGTAAGGCAAGGCCGTGGCTCCTGCACATGAGCCATCTCTGGGAGAAGCCCACAAAATCCCTTGCCATATAATTGTTTTTAAGATTTTATTGGAGATGGAGCGCAGGCACAAGCGGGGGAGGGGCAGACGGAGAGGGAGAAGCAGGCTCTCGGCTCCGCAGGGACCTCCCTCCCCCACAAGATCATGACCTGAGCCAAAAGCAGACGCTCAACCCACTGAGCCAGCCACGCGGCCCCGGCCATATTACCCTGACCTGCTGTGAGGGGCCGCTGTCCACCATTTCCACTAAGTAGACGCTCAACTTGTCTTCAGGAAAGTACATCTGCTCTCGTTCAGAAATGAAAGCGCATAAAGAAAAAGCTGGAAGGGAGGATGTCAGGGAGGATGTCATCTTCCACGATGTCAGACCGTGGAAGGGGAAAGGGGGTTCTTTTCTCCTGGTCGTGAAGGGTCATTTCCAGGGCAAAAGGGGGCAGTACGGCCAGCAGTGGAGAAGCCACAGTCGGGACAGGCTCACAGCCACAAACCTAGTACAGCCGGGTCCACGCCATGTGGGGCCTCCTGCTTCCCCCACCAACAGCCGGATGAGCCGGGGCGCCGGTGGGGTCACACAGCCCCTTGGGGGAGGTGCGGTGATGCCAACCCATGAGCTGTGTGCATCCTCGATGACCAAAGCCCACTCAGGGAGTCACCATTTTCACTGGCCGTGTCCACAAGGAGGTAACGAAGGACCTCGGTGCAACTCATCATTTCTAACTGGCACTGCGTCGCGGGGAGCCGGAGCCCCGCACTCCAGGTAACACGCCGGGTCTGTCCTCCCTGGGGTATTTCTCGATGTGACTCTGGGCACGAGCCCGGAGCCTCTTGGAGCATCCGTGACGGTGGCCAGGCCCCCACGATCCCCTCCAGTGGATCCTCTGTGGTTCTTGTAAACTCCCCAAAGAAGAGCCCATGCTGACTTGGGCACAAGAGACCCTCCTCCGCAAGGCTGGGGGCTCAGTGACCAATGCGTCCACAGACTGCGTCCCACAGACCCAGCTCACAGGCGGTCCCCACCGTCCCCAAATCTCGGGAAGCACCATCAAAGTCAACAAGGGAACTGTATTCTCTGCAGTGACCCTGCGAGACTCCTACTCCCCGTGTCGGGTCTGACTCCTGCTTGAACTGCTGAGGGCAGGACGGGATCAGCAGGGGCCCCGCAAGGCAAAGGGGTTCAGCGATGGTTTGAGCGTTCCCACAGCACCGGGATGCTCAGGAAACATGCAGAAGTCTAAGACATTACCTCCTTTTGGACGTGTCTTATTATAGCCAAGAAAATGATCACTTTTACATTAAACTTCTAATTTTGAGATAACCGTAGGTTCCCTGTAAGAAACACGGCAGAGCGACCCCCCGTGCCCTCTGCCCAGACCCCCAGAGGCGACACCCTGCAGAACTCCAGTGTGGGGTCGTGTCCAGGATAGTGGTGGGGACACGGTGCAGGTGCGAGCGCTGCACCCCTGCGGGGGTCCCTCCCGCCTCCTTAAAGTCTCGCCCTCTCTCTCTTCACCCACCCCAGCAACCACTAATCCCCTCTCCGTCTCCGTAGTTTTGTGATTTCTCGAATGTTATACAAATGGGGTCACAGAGCGCATGACCGTTGGGGCTTGGCTCTTCCCACGGAGCCTCTGGACATTCACCCAGGCTGCTGCGTGTATCGGGAACATGTTCCCTTTTGTTGCCGAGCAGCGTTCCACGGTGTGGACAGGTCGTGGTGTGTTTAACCCTTTACTGGCGGAGGGCCACGGGGCTGACCCCAGCTTGGTTCTGTGATGGACAGAGCTGCTATGCACATTCGTCAGCAGCTTGTGTGTGGGGTGACTTCCCTTCTCTCTGGGATGGACACCAGGACGTGATCACTAGGTCACGGGACAACTGTGTGTATACTCTTTCAAGGCGCTGTCAAATCCAGGGGCCTTGGGGGGCTCAGTCGGTTGAGTCTCTGCCTCCAGCTCAGCTCGTGATCCTGGGGTCCTGGGATCGAGCCCCGCGTCGGGCTCCCTGCTCGGCAGAGAGCCTGCTCTTCCCTCTGCCGCTCCCCCTGCTTGTGCTCCCTCCCTCTCTCGCTCTGATAAATAAAACCTTTAAAGAAAGGAAAAAAAAAAAAAAAAGAAACTGTCAAATCATTTTCCAGAAGGGCCCACTTTCCTGTCCCCAAAGCAATGCCATTTCTCCGTGTTTTCTTTAGTTCGTGGGGCTGCTACTTTGATTTTAGTCATTCCGACAGGCGTGAAAGGCAAGCCCAGGAGAGCCTTGATCTGTGTTTCCGCGACGGCTAAGATGTTGAACCTCCAGAGAGGGGTACTGTATGTATCCTCATTGGTGAAACGTGTGTTCTCATCTTTTGCCCACTTTCAAATCAGGGGGTTGTTGGGAGGGGTTTTTTTTTCCCTGTTGACTTTTGAAAGCGCTTTGTCTATTTTGAATGCGACGGTCCAATGTGTGGTTTGCAAAGGTTTTCTCCGTCTCCAAGCTGTCTTTTTATCCTCTCCCCAAGGTTTTTCAAAGAGCAAATATTTTTTTGGTGCAGTTGGATTTTTCAGTGTTCCCTCTCGCCAACTTGCTTTGGCGTCAGGCCCAAGAACTGTGTGCCTAACTCTGGACCCTGAAGCTCTTCTGTGGGGTTTGTTTTTCTGGAAGTCTTTTAGTTTTGCTTTTTAACCCACAATCCAACTTTTGTATAAAGTGTGAGGCTACAGTCGAGGTTCGCGTCCTTGCCTCTGGATGCCCAGGCCTCCAGCGCTCCTCGTGGACAAAGCTGTCCCCTCCTCCCGAGGACTGGCTCTGCAGCATTCCCAACAGTCGGCTGGCCATGCTTGCGTGGGCCTCCGTCTGTGCCCTCTGGGGCTCCGCTGACCTGTGTCTGTCCCTCTGCCAATGTCACACAGCCTTCATTGCGGTCACTATGACAATAACTCTTAAAACCAGACAGGCTGAATCTAGTCATGTTTCTGCATTTTCAAAATGGGGCGCCTGGGTGGCTCAGTCGTTGGGCATTTGCCTTCGGCTGGGGTCATGGTCCCGGGGTCCTGGGACTGGGCCCCATGTTGGGCTCCCTGCTCAGCGGGAAGCCTGCTTCTCCCTCTCCCACTCCCCCTCCTTGTGTTCCCTCTCTCACTGTGTCTCTGTCAAATTAATAAATAAAATCTTTTTTTAAAAAAAAGTGTTTAGCTAAAAAAAAAAAGTGTTTAGCTGTTCTAGTTTCTTTATATTTCCATAGAAATGCTGCAGTAATCTTGTTGGGACCCATAACATCTTGCTGGGATTCTGACAGGGGCAGCATTAAATACATATTTCGATCTGGGAAGAACTACTATCTTCGTTATGTGGTGTCTTCCCATCCATGAACATGGTGTGTCCCTCCACTTAGTGAGATCTATTTCCTTCAGCGGTGCTTTGTCGTTTGAGGACATGGGTTCTGTTCAGTTAGATTGCACCTAAGTATTTCTTTTTTGTTTTGAGTGATTATAAATAGTACTGTATTTTTAATTTCAGTGTTCATGTGTTGTGTTAGTCTTTCAAAGTACAATCGCTTTTTACATATTAATCTTGTACCCTATGACCCTGACTAACTCCCATACTAGTTCTAGGCCGTTTTTATCCATTTCTTAGGATTTTCCATAGACAATCAGGTCATCAGCAAACAGAGACAGTTTAATTTTTTCTTCCTTTCTGAACTCTATGCCTTTTATGTGGTTTGGGGGAGTTTTTGTTGAAGATTTTTGTTTATTTATATGAGAAAGACAGTGAGAGACAGAGAGTACGAGGAAGGGGAGGGTGAGAGGGAGAAGGAGGCTTCCTGCCGAGCAGAGAGCCCGATGCAGGACTCGAT
>CM053603.1:182171356-182187354 GCA_028646535.1 Procyon lotor
AGAGCCTCCTCTGGTCCAGCGCCCATAGACCCTCTAAAGCTCTTCCTACCACCTGCTCACAGGGTGCTTTCTCTACATGTCCTTCCCTCACTTTCTGGATTAAAAGTTTTTTCTCTTCCATTTGTCTACTCTTTGAGATTCATACATTTGTTCTCCCTCTAGTTTTTCAGTGGTACCACTTACATTTTTAACTGTCTGCTTAGATTAAGCACGTGAAGTCACTAGCTTGCTGTTCTGCAGCGCGCACATGGCGTGGGGTCTCTGCCCCGACTGGGGTCTGGCCCTGCTGTTCTGACGGCGGCTCACCTTTACCTTCATCCTACAGCCAACACATTCCTACTAACCCACTTTCTTCACTTTGCCCACCATCCCTTTTGCATCGTAGCTTTCTTTCTTGCTCTGGCTTCATTCACAGTTCCTGTCTTGGTGAGCCCCCTTTGGTTTTGCTTATTCGAAATGTCGGTATTTCATTTACCAATGACCCCTGAGCCACGTTTACCAACCCTCGGTCTGCCCTTCGATCATTCCAGTACATTTCAGCTGTCCTCACTGCGACTGAGATGTCAGCCACTTAGCCCACAGCTGCCAGAGGGAACACGCAGCTTAGCTCTCCGTGTGCTCTTAAGATTTTATTTTTGTCTCCCAACTGGTAAAGGGAAGAAGTGGGCAAGCTGCAAGAGGACCTTCAGGCAGAGATCAGGCAAGAGAAGAAATGTAAGACGAACATAAGTATAGGATGAACTTACATTTCCCATCTGAAGAGGAGCTGGAGCAGAAGAGAGAGAGAAGGTGGTAGGGGTAGAGACAGTACGGAGTGGGGCGGGAAGAGGCACAGTGTGCACCTGCAGCCACCTGCCAGGCTCTTCTCTGTGACTCAGTTATTTTGGGCTAGAAGGAAGTGGTCCAGAGAACAGCAGGCCCCATAATAAGATACACACATTTATGCATTTTCTTTCCTTTTTTTTTTTTTTAAGCAGGCGCAACATGGGAATTGAACCCTTGGCAGAAGTCAAGATTCGGAAGGTTAACCCACTGAGCCACCCAGGTGGCCCAAATACATATTTATTAAATAAGCATCTTCCTGCTCTGCCATCCTTCTGCAGTGCCTCATGGGCCAAGATGGCTGCTGGAGCGCCAGCCATAGGACTGCGTGCCAGGAAAGAAGAGAGAACACATTTCCTCTCACGTCTGGAAAACGGAGTCCCCTGGCTAGGCAGCAATGCGCCTGGCTAAAAGCAAGATTCCATCACCAAGAATAAACATGCATTTTACTACAAGATGCTGTACACTCATCTCACTGAATGATGCTAGTTTTTCTTTACCAATAACTTCCTTCAAAATAAATTTCTTTAAATTGTTCGCGGGATGCCTGGGAGGCTCAGTCGGTGAAGCGTCTGCCTTCAGCTCAGGTCACGACCCCCGGGTCTTGGGGGCGAGTCCCCGATCAGCCTGCTTCGCCCTCTGCCTGCCGCTCCCTCTGCCTGTGCTCTCATGCTCGCACACACACTCTGACAAATACATCTTTAAAAAAAAAAAAATTCCCCATTTCATCAGGACCTGGCCCCTGAGCCATTTGTTCCTTCTCCCCCAGGAAGATTATGCCAGAGAAACGACCAAGCGTGCCCGTCACACCCACACACTTCCACCCACTCCACAAAGAGGTCCACCCCCGGCCCCCAGCCTCGTCTCAGCTCCCAGGACCGACTCCAGGGGAGGCAGAACCATCTCTATGTCCTTGTGCAGAGGGGGCGTGCCTGGCGGGAGAGGTTCGCTGAGGCTGAGCCAGGCCACATGTGTCCATCCCATCCTCACAGAGCTTACGGGGACCGTGGTCGCCCCAGGCTCCGGGGGTGAGGGATCACTCACAGCCAGGAAGAGCTTGTTAATCCGCTCCGGTCTCCTTCTCTAGTCGGTGTCCTCTGTTTTATCAGGCTGTGGGGCTGAGAAGAGAAGTCGAATACAAACCACGGAACAGGGGAGCAGAGCGCAAGGGAGATGGCAGAGCGCCATCCCCCGGGAGGGAAGGGGGTGGGAGGCGGCACCTGGGGCAGGAACGAGAAAACACAGACAAGAGGGGTCAACTTGGGGCTGACGTACCAGCAATTACAGTCCAGAGAACCCTATTTGGCTTCTCAATTACAAGACTGATTTCTTAAGAGAAGAAAAAGCAGCAGCCACTTGTAATTTACGAGAGATGCACCTAAAATAAAAGGAAGCAAGAAGGAGTAAGGAAGGCAGTGGGGAAAATACAGGAGAGGGTGATGCTGCGATTGGGATACCAGGTCAAACTGCCTTGGAGGCAAAGAGCCGGAGGGGGATAATGAATGCCTCGGTCGGTAGCAAAGGAACAGTTCCCTAGGAATGAGAGACAAAGCTTGAGCCTCTGAACGGCTAAGTTAACATTTTCAAAAAAGTATGTAAAGCCAAAATACAAGAAGGAATTAACAGATCCTCGGCATATTTCCTTCCCTCCCTTAACAGTCCATCCGGAAGCTGTTAGGCGGCCAGGGCTTGGGCGGAGCCAGGCGTGTGTGGCTGGGCTCGGAGAAGGGGGTGCAGGTGCACAAAGGCAGCAGACCCTGGTCGGAGGCAGGGGTGGCACCCAGGTTTGGTTTCCAGATGCCCGTCCCCAACCTACAGAACAGGCCTCCCTGGAGAGACACTGACGCCAGGGTTTGGGCAGGCAAGGCGCCAGATAAGCCTGAGATCTCCTTGTACAGAAAGTGAGAGAGCACTCAGCGTGACGGGACAAGTCAAAGTGAATCAATAAAGAGCCAGGCTGACCACACTCTCTGTAGCCCACACTTATTTTTTCGAGCGGCCACCCTAACGGGTGTGAGGTGGTATCTCACTGTGGGTTTGATCTGCATTCCACTAATGATGAGTAACCGGGCCTCTTCTCACGTGCTTGGGGATGTCTATACGTCATCTTTGCTCAATTGTTGGTTCAAGTCCTTTGTCCATTTTTCAATTGGGCTGTTTTACATGAATCCCGTACCAGATATATGATTTGCAAACATGTTCTCCCATTCGAGGAGTTGTCTTTTTATAGTGTCTTTCAACACAAAAAAAATTTTTTTTTCAACACAAAAATTTTTAAAAATTTTTCATTAGCTCCAATTTGCCTGTTTTTCCTTTTGTGGCCTATGCCTCTGACATCATATCCAAGAAATCATTGCCAAGTCGGAGGTTATGAAATCTTACCCCTAATGTCTTCTTCTAAGAGCATTATTGTTTTAGGTCTTACTTTCAGGTGTTTGATCCATAATGAGGTAATTTTTGGATATGGTGTGAGATAGCGGTCCAACTTCATTCTTTTGCACGTGGATGTCCTATTTCCCAGCACAATTTTTTGAAAAGACTGTCCTTTCCACTACTGAATGGTCTTGGCACCCTCATCAGAAATCATCTGACCGTAAATGTAAGGGGCATTTCTGGGCTCTTTATTCGATTCCATTGGTCTATGTGTCCGTCTTCATGCCAATACCATAGCGTTTTATTAGTGTGGCTTTATAATACGTTTCGGAATCGGGGAGTACGAGTCCTCTGACTCTGTTCCTTCTCAAAATTGTTTTGGCTATGAAGGGCGCCCCCAGATTCCATATGAATTTTACAATCAGCTTTTCTATTTCTGCAAAAAATGTCCTTGGGATTTTGATATTTATTGCACTGACCTCTGCAGACAACTTTGGATAGTACTAACATATTAACATGTTCCAATCCATGATCATGGAAAGTGTTCCCAATAATTTACGTCTTCTTTAATTTCTTTCAAATATAAATATTCAAATGACGAAAATGTTCTTTTCAAAAATGCTTCATTGTATGAGTCTCTCCCTCTCCAGGTTAAACTCCTGCGTATTTTATTCTTTTTGATGTTGTTGTAACTGGTATTGCCTTTGTAATTTCCTTTTCAGGTTGCTCATTTTAAGTGTATAGAAATACAACTGATTTTTGTGTTGACTTTATATCTTACTACTTTGCTGACTTCATTTGCTTAGTTCCAAGTTGTTTTTCTGTTTTTATTCTTTTATGGAAACTTTAGGGTTTTTTTACATATAAGACCATACATCTGTGAACTGAGATTTTACTCTTTTGCGATTTTTATTCCAATATTTTTTATTTCTTTTTCTTGCCTAACTGCTCCAGTTAGAACTTCCAGTATTAGTTGAATAAAAGAGGCAAAAGCACATCTCTCTGCCTGATCCTGGTCTTAGAGGAAAAGCTTTAAGTCTTTCCCCATCAAGTATGATGTTCACTGTGAGTGTTTTGCAGGTGGCCTTTATGGTGTTGAGGGAGTTCCCTTCTATACCTAGTTTATTATTTTATTATAAAAGGTGTTGAATTTTGTCACATGCTTTTTCCACACGGAGATAATCATGTGCAGGTTTTTTCCTTCATTCAATAGTTTATGACATTGAACAATTTTCTTTAAAGATTTTTATTTATTTGACAGAGAGAGAGAGAGATCACAAGTAGGCAGAGAGGCAGGCAGAGAGAGAGGGGGAAGCAGGCTCCCCGCTGAGCAGAGAACCCGATGCGGGGCTCGATCCCAGGACCCCGAGATCATGACCTGAGCCGAGGGCAGAGGCTGTAACCCACTGAGCCCCCCAGGCGCCCCGACATTGAACAATTTTCATGTTAAAGCATCTTGCATCCCAGGAATAAATCACACTTGGTCATGGTGTATAACCCTTTCACGATGAATTTGGTTTGCCAGTGTCTTTTTGAGGATTTCTTCATCTGTGTTCACAAGGAGCACTGGTTTGTGGTTTTTTTCTCATAGTGCCTGGCTTTGGTGCCAGGGGAATGCTGGCCTCACAGAATGCATCAGGATGTGCTCCCTTCTTCAATTGTCTGAAAACATCTCGGAAGGATTAACATTGGTTCTTCTTTACTTGTTTGGTAGCATTTACCAGAGAAGACTTCAGAGTCCATGGCTTTTCTGCGTTGGGAGATTTTTTTATTATTATTACTGTGTCGATATCCTTACGAGTTAAAGGTCTGTTCAGATTTCCTGTTTCTTTGATTTTGTCTTAGGAGGTACTGTGTCCCTAGGAATTTGTCCAACCCGTCTGCGTGGCCAGCTCGACGGTGTACAACTGCTCATGGCACTCTGGTACAATCCCTTCTACTTCCACAGAATCAGCGGTAAAGCCCTTACTTTGACTTCTGATTCTGACAGTTTGAGTCTTCTCCTTTTTTCTTGGTCTATCCAGCTAAAAGTTTATCCATTCTGTTGATCTTCTTAAAGAACCAACTCCTGGTGTCCTTCATTTTCTCTACTGTTTTTCTATTCCCTCACTTACCACCACCCTAATCTTTATTACTTTCTTCCCTCTGCTAGCTTTCTGTTTAGCCTGTCCTTTTTCTAGAAGCTTAGATTGTTGATTTGAGAGCTTTGGGTTGTTTTGTATTTTAAGATTTTATTTATTTGAAAGAGAGAGAAGAGAGAGAGAGAGTGAGCACAAGCAGGGGGAGGGGCAAAGGGAGAAGCAGGCTCCTGCTGAGCAGGGAGCCTGATGCGGGGCTCGATCCCAGGACTCCAGGATCCTGACCTGGGCCGAAGGCAGAGGCTCTAACTCACTGAGCCACCCAGGTGCCCCGTAACCTTCTAATTTGAATTTATAACAGGTTACCTTCCAGTCACACACAAAAAACCCTGCTCCTTTACGGCTCGGTCACTGCCCAGATGCCACAAAATTATATTTGATGCATCGCGTGACCCATGTCCCACAGGCTCTGTTCACTTTTCTTCAATCTTTTCTCCTTCTGCCCGTCAGACTGGATCACTGCAACGGCCTCATCTGTACGTGGGTGCTGGCACTTCCTTCTGCCTGTTCAAGTCCGCCTCTCGTTGCGTCTCGTGCGTTTGTCACTGCAGTTACTGGTCTGCAGCCCCAGAACTCCTTGGTTTCCTGCTCTCTTTGTCGGCATTTGTTTTGTTCACACGTCATGTTCTCGACTCTCTCTCCGTCTCCCTTCAGTTAAGCTTAAAACTATTGTCTTAAGTCTTTGTCTAATAGATCTGCCATCAAGTCTTTTCTCAGGGACAGTTTCTGTTGATTTATTTTTACCCATTTGAATGGACCACACTTTACTGTTTGTTTCTCGTGGTTTTTTGCTGAAAACTAGACATCTGAATCTAATAATGGGGTGACTCTGAAAGCGTCTCCCCCTTCCCCAAGGTTTTCTGTTATTTTTGTTAGGATTTTGTAACTGACTTGTCTACTGGTTTTGCTGTTTTGGTTGACGTAGGCTGTCTTTGTGCCAAGGAGCCAAGGATCGACCTGAGGTATAAATTTAAAATCTTCTCAGTTCTTTTCTGAGGCTTACCTGGACATACACGGTCATTTTCTAATTTCCCCCATATATGTAGTTGTTTTTAAATGTCCTAGTCCTTAATTTCCGGCCCCTGAAAGGGGGAAAACAGCGAAAAACGAAGGGGAGAAAAGAGCGCACTGGCCCTTTAAGTGCCCGGGCGGCTACTTCAGCTGGAGAGGGAGCGGTGCGGTCACTGGCTGCCGCCCTCAGCAATCGGAGCAGGGACCCCAGCATGTGCAGAACACAGTCCTTACCTCCCCCACCCCCCGCCCCACGCGCTGTGCAAGCTGCTCCAGGAACAGGGGCTCAGCGGCCTGCCCCGCGGCTGGGGGCAGGTGCTGCAGAGCTGGGAGCTGAAGTGACCCCAGCTAACCATGCAAGCCCTGCCCTGGAAGCTGCGAGCCTTCCGGGACCCCGCGTTCGTTCCACGGTGGTTACATCAGACGGCGCCGGGGCGGCAGCCGTGCAGGGGGAGGCAGATTTCCTGGGGCTTCCCGCTCCACCAGCTCCCCACAATCGGCCCTCGTGATCCTCAGGGCCTCTCGTGTGTGGGGAGCTGCACAGGGCTCGGGCGTATAAAGACAAAGAGAACAGTGTCTGATTTCAAGGAGACAATGACCCAGCACACAGGCAAGGTTGGACTTTGTAAGCTGTCTAACCAGTTCAGCCTCTGGCTCTGGCGCCTGCAGATGTGCGCGCGCCTGCAGCCGTGTGCGCATGTGCCGCTGTGCGCGCCGGGAGCCATGTGCGCACGTGCGGCCGTGCGCGTGCCTGTGCTTGTGTGCGCATGTGCGGCTGTGCGCGCGCCTGTAGCCACGTGCGCATGTGAGGCCGTGCGCGCGCCTGTGGCTGTGTGCGCGTGTGCAGCTGTGCGCGCACCTGAGCAGTGGCAGCCTGGCCTCCCCCAACCCCTCCTTGGGGGCAAGTTACTGAGCCTCAGGCTCCTCATCCGTAAAGTAGGATGATGGAAATGATTGGGGAAATCCAGCAAAATGGCCAATGAAAACATCTCCCAGGGTGGGCAGCCGGTGGGCAGTACTCAGGAAACGCCTTCCTTCCCATCTCCATGAAGGCAGCCCTCAACGTCCTCAGAATCTGTCTCCCCCAGACCCCTGTTGGGAACCACTCCTGACGGGAAGCCATGTCCTGATGGGAACTGCTCCCTGATGGGAACCACTGGGCTGACGGTCAAGTGTGCCCGGGGCCCCTCGGACGGACAGACCAGATGTGCCAACGGGAAGTAAAACGGACAAGCTGAACGGGGGCTCGGACACGCTCCCACTTCAAATCCATACTCCAGACCACCCATCTCCCATTCGTGTTGGGACCGGCCCCTCCCACTGGGAGACCTGCGCTGGCAATCAGGACACACAGGGGAGCGGCCAGGGCAGCCCGCGGGACGGCAACGGTGAGGCAAGGCCTCCTCACAACAACATGGAGGGCGCTCACAGCCTGATGGAAAACAGAAAAGCCAGGCGCAGAACGGAACATACAGAGTGAGGCCACAAATGTCAAATTCAAAAAGAGGCAAAACCAGGGGCTCTGGCTGGCTCCGTCACTTGACTATCCGACTCTTGTTTTCAGCTCAGGACATGGTCTCAGGGCTGTGGGATCGAGCCCCGCGACGGGCTCCATGATCAGCGAGAAGTCTGCTTGGGATGCTCTCTCCCTCTCCTTGTGCTCCTACCCCCACTCGTGCTGACACTCTAAATAAAATCTCTGAAAACAACAACAGAGGCAAACCCGATACATGGTGTTAGCCATCAGGGTATGGCTACCGGGGAATGGGGAGCACAAGAAGGCTCCAGGGGAAGGGGCTTCCACAACCTGCTGCCGTTCTGTCTCCTGACTTGGGAGCAGTGGATGCAAGCAGCCTGGACAGAGAGAAAGCCAGCTGCAGTGTTCACACACAAAGGCACGTGCGGTGCCCTGATGGTCTGTGCGCGACGGACAGCCTCCCCACCAGGCTGGTAAACTCACATGCTCAGGTTAGAAAATAAAAATAGAAAATGCTGGTGAGCAGGGTTCGACTGGTACATGCTGTTCTGAACCAGAAGCCGAGAGCGTCCTGCCCACACATGGGGCCTGAGCACTAGCGCGGCGCGCCCTGAAGAACGCCCACTGGGGCTCAAGAGCGAGCCTCGCCGCCCACAGCCTCCGCGGGCCCCGTAGGCATGTCCTTGGATGCCGCTGCCTCTGCAATTAGAGGTGGACAGGCAGGGGACTCGTGGGTGTGGGAAGTGCCAAGGGCTCCGGCGGCCGATCTGGACATGAACAGCAGAGGCGTGACCGGCTTCAGAACCTGCCCAGAGCACCCGGGCCTTCACTGAGCACCCCGTCCTTCCCGCTGCACGGCCTACGTAAAATCGGATGACATGTTGCGTGTGCTGGATCGCCGACCTCCCCACCCCTCTGCAGGTACTGTGGTTACCTGGACAGCCCCCCTCCGCCCAGCTCCCCAGCCAGCAGCCCCCACAGAAGCGCAGAGGGAACAGCAGGGCCAAGACCCCAAATGGGGTCCTGCTGTGTGTCGTCAGCACCTGTGGATGGTTTACTATTACCTATACAATAGCATATTGTATATTATCTATATTATCTATACACTAGTAAAATAATGTATTCCCTCAATACACATAGAGTAAGAACTAGCTAAAAAAAAACCTGCAATAATAATTTTTTAAAACTTGTCTTCCTGATCAGTTCTGTATCTTCAGAGCCCGGCACATAGTCAGGGCTCAGTAATTATTTCTTCAGTGATTTAACAGAGCGCCCTACAGTTTACAATTCTAACTACAGCAATATGTACAACATACACATTTCTCACTCTGAATCTAACAGGCTAACGTTTGCCGAGGGCTCATCACGTGCCACACACTGTTCTAAGCCAGACACAGGTGAACCCACATGGATTCTTCCCCACGGAATTCTCACAAACCCAGGGGGTGAGCATTCTTACTACCCCGCCGTGCGGGGCGAGCTCCAGCACTTCCCACAATCACAGCCAACTAGCCCATCTGAGCCTTCTGTTAGCGAATGTCTGCATCCCCCCACGATTCCTATGTCAAAACCTAACCCCCAAGGTGACAGCATTAGGAGGCAGGGCCTCTGGAGGTAGTTAGAGGTCATGAGAGGGGAGCCCCTACGCTGGGGCCAGTGCCCTTAGGGAAGAGACCCCCAAGACCCCCTTGCCCTTCTCCTGTCCCCCTCCCCGATGACCCAACGAGAAGCCACCAGCTGTGAAGCAGGAAGAGGCAGGCCTCCACGACAATGAATCTGCCATCACCTTGACCCTGGACTTGTGGCTTCCAGGAGTGTGAGAACGCCAGGTACATGGCTGATGAGCTGCGTGGCCCGCGGGACTCCACGGGGGAGCCTGAACGGACTCACACCTTCCAACATCTCCACATTTTCTCATTTTCCCACTATGGACATGCATTTCTCATCAAACCCTGCTTCTAAATAATGGTTTAAAAGGCACAAACACAACAATATCACATTGGCAAGGACGTGGAGGAGGTGGGACCACCATGCATCACACGCAGGCTCGTAAAACGATACAACCATTCGGGAAAACTGGCAGCTCTGCGTACTTACAAACACACCGATGGGCCAGCAGCTGCCCCCAGACACTCCCCCAAAACACACAGCTCCACAGAAAGGCTCGTGCACATGCGCTCGCAGTTTCATTCAGTGGCCCAAAACTGAAAACCAACCCTGGGTCCCTGAAAAATCGAAGGGCGGCATGTTCATACAAAGGGAGACATGCAATTAACACGAACAGGAGGCCAGTCCGCACGTAACGTGGACGAGCCCTGAAACCTCACGCAGAGCCGACGAAGGCAGACACACGGAACCACACAGCACCTCATCCCACTTATGTGAAGTCTGAGCAGCAAAGCCACCGTGAGGGCAATCAGTGCCAAGAGCCGTCGAGAGCCAGGGTGTGCGGGGCCCGGCACGTGCATACATTATGTAAATTATACATACGTGGGAATTTTATGTCTCTGTATATTTCCTCTCTTTTTGGCAGGGGATCCCCTGACTGCATAAAAGCTTTCATTGAAAAGTGTATTACAAACCTCATGGGCCCACCAGGGGCATCACGACTCACAGGGGACAGACCTAGAACGCAGGGCAGAGGGGGTCACCATCCCACGAGTGTCCTCTCTCCTTGTCCTTCCCAGGTGAACACGCCATCCCTGCTAACTTCCCGCCTCCCACTGCGAGGCTGGGTGTGTCACCCACGGTGCAACTGTCACTCGAGGTGCAGCAGCCCTCTGGAATCTGCCCGCATGGGAAGAAGCGCGGTGTTCCTGCCTCTGAGCGCCCAAAGGCCACCTGTCTCACGCTGGCCCACAACGCCACGAATATGGGCTTCCAAGGGCTCTCACATGCTTAGCGGATGGGGACCACAGATGCGACTGGGAACAGTAATGCGTTTCCTGGCTGTGTCGGATTCCCTGTTGAGGATTTCTGTTGGGCGGTGTCCTCCAGCTGTGTCCATGCCTGGACTGCCCAGGGGATCCCTGCAAGCCCAGGACTCTGTGTTGCCCACATCCCTGCCTTCCACGCTGCCAGTCCGGGGGCAGGGGAGGGCTGGGCACGGAACGAGAAGGGACATCGCACTGGAATATGAAGGTCTGTCCCTTTTCCCACAGGGGGAGCATGACGTCTCCTTGATCGGAGTCCAGAAAAGACAGAGGCCGTCGGGGTGGGAGCAAGGGCGTGGCCGCCCCCAGGAATGCCTGCCAGGTGGCACGGGGTCCGCAAAGGAGATGGGGTACCAGAGCCAGCCGCGGGGCACCCAGGGCGCATGGCAGCCGCCACCACCCTACCGCCCTCGGGAGGCAGGACAGTGTTAGAACACGGAAGGGCATGCAGAGGCTAGGCACACACGCACGCGCACACACACACACACACACCACTCAAGCTGCGAGTGAGGGACAGACTGGAGGACCCTGGGAGGTGGGGGTACAGAGGGTCAGTGTGCCCTGAAAGATGGGACATCAGCCCTTCTCAAGCACCAGAAGAACTTGGAAAACTCCAAGGAAGACACCCCAACGTGTGGGGCCCCCAAGGAAGGCTGCCAATGTATTTTTATTCACTGACCCTGTGGACCTGGCCCCGGGCCCAGGGTGGTCCTGGGGAAGCACCCTCAGGAGCCCAGGGCAGTCTCTGGGGGGACGGAAGCACTCCGCCCTCATCCAACAGCCTCTTGGTAATCCTGCTGCGGATAAAGCAGCCCAACCCCAAGATGCAGTCCAGGCCGTGGGGGCAGGAAGGGCAGCCTCTCACCCTCCCGTGGACTCCCCGCCGTTCCATCTGCCCCCCGACCTCATCGATGGCTCCCTCTGCCTATTCGTTCCCACCAACATGCCAAGCACATGCCACATTTAAACAAGTGCTCCCACTGGGGCGTGTGGGGTGTGGTGTGACTCTTGCTCTCAGGGTCGTGCGTTCAAGCCCAACACTGGGTGCAGAGATTACTTAAAAATAAAACCTTAGGGGCGCCTGGAAAGCTCAGCTGTTAAGCAACTGCTTCGGCTCAGGTCAGGATCCCAGGGTCCTGGGATTGAGCCCCGTATCAGGCTCCCTGCTCAGCAGGAGGCCTGCTTCTCCCTCTCCCACTCTCCCTGCTTGTGTTCCCTCCCTTGCTGTCTCTGTCAAATAAAACCTTTTTTTGGTAAAGATTTTATTTATTTGACAGAGAGACACAGTGAGAGAGTGTACACAAGCAGGGGGGAGTGGGAGAGGGAGAAGCAGGCCTCCTGCCGAGCTGAGAGCCCGATGCGGGGCTCGATCTCAGGACCCTGGGAACATGACCCGAGCCGAAGGCAGACACCCAAAAACTAAGCCACCCAGGTGCCCCTAAATAAATAAAATCTTTAAAAAACAATAAAACATAAAATCTCAAATTCTTCTTAAATAAAAAGTTAAACAGCATTCCCACTAACATCCTCTCCCTGTTCCAGGACCCAGGCCGGGCTCCGACCCTGCACCGTCCCCTCGCAGTGGCCGGGACCGTGGGGGGGTGAGTACCGTCCGCCCGTGGCCCACTGACGCCGTCTCGGGCAGTTACGCAACAGGCCGGCTCCCCGGCATGGATGCAGAGAGTCAGGGGTACGCGGCGTCCCCGTGTCGGACATGACGTCAACCTCGGTCACTACTGCCGGGGTTTCCCATCCGTTGTCTCAGTGATGAGTAAACACCTGGGAGTCGTATTCCAGCCCGTGCGTCCACACTTCGGCCCCGAGCACTGCCCAGCCTCCGGTGGTCTTGCCAACGGCCACCACGGCTCTGCCGCTCTACGTATTAGCTGGAACACTTCCGCCACAAGGAACTGTCCCTTCCCCACCAGGTGTTTATGTATTCGGTGATTTCTTTCCATCTGCAAGGATCTGCGGGTATTTACGTTATGCTTGGGTTATAACCCAATTCCGTCCCTTACCATCTTCAGAGCGCCCCAGCCTCGACCACGGGGCGCACCTGCGGGCGGGCTCCCGGGTGCTTCCGACAGCGCCCGTCTCTTTCGAGCACCTCCTGTCTTCTGGTTCCACGAGATGCTCTGGCTCAGCTTGTGTTCTTCCCCGCGCCCGTGCCGCGTCAGCCAGTTCTCCAAGGGTCCCTGCTTTCTTATGCTGGAAAACGGGGCTTAAAAGCCCAGGTGTGGGTGCCGCAAGGGGGGTGCTCACCGAGCATGGACATTAGTGTCGCTGAGCAGAAAGGGCTGGAACGCACACATACACACACCGACCACAGCACACGCACACGCCGATTCTGTATGTGCGCACACAGGCACTGACAGCAGATTCACACCCACTGCGCCTGCAACCCCACACCACCCAGTCCTCGCAGCCCTGCTCTCCCTGCTCGTGACTTCTGCTCCCACAGTGAGAAACGTGGCCCTGTGCACTCACACGTGCGCTCAGCCTGGTGCGCACGCCCCTCGGGATGGCTAGCCCAAACCCCTGTGTGAAGCTAACTTACTTGACCGCACAGTATTTCCAGCTGGTCCCTCGCGTCCTTCAACTTCAGCACCTGGTCCAAACCCTGTGGTTCTTTCCTTCCCTACCTGCTTCAGAGGGCTGGTTACTCCTTGCAGGAGAGCTAGCCTCATGGCTTTGCATGTCACTTCCCCCCCATCCTGCCTGCTCTTCCCGGTCTGCCTTCATCCCCGCTCCTCCATTTCTAGTGCCTTCTCCCCACCCCACCGGTAAGCCACCACTCCCTTCCGTTTCCGCTTCATCCTTCCTGTGTTGCTTCTGCACAAAGGCACTGATGCTGTGCGTTTCCTTCAACGGCCACCCTTCTCACACGGAGGTAGCCTGCCGTAGACAAGCCCAGAGCCTCCCCAACAGGGTGCTCTCGCTGTAGGTCCCCTTCGGGAATCCAGTGAGAAACAGTACTGCACTGCCCTTTCACCCAGCATTCCCCTGGACAGGAGCGAGTCTAGTTCCTTTGTCACGTTTGAAGTCGCTATCGTACATTGTTGTAAATTACTTCTTCATGTCCTCTTCCCACGTCACCTAGTTTTGGGTCCTACCTCTCGTTTCTTTTAACAGCGCTTTAGAAGTCACAGGTATTTTTCCCACTGTCTCAGTAGTTACTTTGTTTCTAGTCTTTCGCACCGTGCAAAAAAATATTTACTTATATGTAGTCAAATTTATCAGTTCCTTTTCTTAACTGCCTCTGGGTCCCGAGTCATCGTTGGACTTTCCCTACATCGGTTAACAAGAAATCCATTGGGTGGTTTCAATTCTTTACTTTCTAATCAGTTGGATTTCACTCTTGTGTATGGACTGAGGTTGAATCTAATTTTTTTTTTTTTCCAAATGACAATCCAGCTGTCCCAGCGCCATTTAAAAAAAAAAAAAAGAAAAAGAAAAATCCTCATAACCCAGTGATCAGAGACCCTGCCTTGTCACACACTCAACATCCACACACACTGGGGCCACTCTGCAGGTTTTTCCCACTCGGCTGCTCTGTTCACACACGTGCCTGTCCCACAGCTGTGGTTAGAGCCCCCCGCGTGCTAACGCAGGGAGGGTCTGTCTCCCCTTGTTGTTTCTCCTGCTCTTCTCCGGCTTCCCTGGCTATTTCTGTATGTTCCAGTTTCCATACGAACTTCACTACCCACTTGCCGACTCCAGAAAACAGCTAATATTTTTAAGGGGATGACTTTATATTTAAGTCAGGGCAAACAGACATAGTGATCAAGTTCCGCTGTCCTATCCAAGAGCAGAGACATCTTTCCATTCATTCAAGTCTATTTCGGAGGTCTTCGTAGACTTCAAAAATTTTCATTATAGAGGTCTGCACATTTCTGGATTTCATTTCTAAGCAAATCCTTCTTTGTTCCTATCGTGAATGGAATTGTTCTGTTTTTTGTTTATAGTCTCCCCCCCAACTGAATAAAGGCTACTTTGTGTTCACTTTGTATCCAGCTACTTGCTGAATTCCGAGAGTCAGATACACCATCATGTCCTCTGCAAAAACAGAGATGGTTTTCCTCCTCCTTCACTGATTGTGACGCCAGTGACCGTGTCCCCCTGTGCGGCAGCACCGGCTAATCCCCCAGGGCAAGGCAGACGGAAGAGGGCCAGGCACTGTCCCCTGTTCCTGCTCTCAGCAGAAATGCCCCTGGCCTCTAACCGGGGTAAGAGCAGACTCTAGGACGCGGGTATATGATGTTCCCAGGCCACGGCTGCATCCCTCGGGAGGCCGCAGGAGGCCCATGTGCTCGACGCCACTGAGCTGAGCACTTGGACTCGGCTCAAGTGCCAGCTTCCATCTGTACTCACCACCGTCTGTTATGAAGTATCCCCCGATGCCCATTTTCTTGAGTATTCTTATCAAGGATATTGAGTTTAGGAAAAGACTGGTATCTATGGAGATAAGTGTGTGAATTTTTGTCCTCAGAGGTGTTAATATATTATATGAATAGATTTTCTAATTTTGAACCATCCTTACATTCTGAGGATAAATCCCACTCAATCATGGCGCATTATTCTTACGTGGTGCAGGATGCCAGTGGCTAACATTTACTATGTTTGCACTGATATTCATCATTGATACCAGTATATGGTGATTTTTTTTTACTTTATACCGTCTTTAGCTGGTTTAAGAAACCAAGCACACTTGCTTCCTAAAAGGAGTTAGGAAATTTTCCTTCCTTTTCAACGGTGGAATGTTCTATGACATACTAGAACAATCTGGTCTTTGAAGTTGGGCAAAATTCCTTGAGGATGAACCGTGCCTGTGGTTTTCCTGGGATAGTTCCTTAATAACTCTATCAGTAGGCAGACTTGTTTTTAACGTGCTACTCACGGTGTGTGCGGTGGCCTTTCCAACGAGCGCCTACTTACACCTGTGGTACTGGCTTTACAGACCTCTGGGTTTTTCATTTTGTTAAATTCAAAGCAAGTTTCACACCAGGAATCAACTGGCAAACTACAGGGACCCCAGCCACGCAGCACCACGAGGACTGAGAGCACGCACTGCTCTAGGGGCCGTCAGTGTAAGGAACATCACCACACAGCACCAAGGGGACTGGCGGCACGCTGCATCCTGGGGACTCGAGCACACAGCACCACGGGGACCACGAGCACGCTGCACCGTGGGGACCTCGACCACACAGCGCCATGGGGACTGGTGGCACACTGCATCCTGGGGAC
>CM053603.1:182187854-182263215 GCA_028646535.1 Procyon lotor
GAAGGACGGGCATCTTCCTTGTTTGCTTAGTAAAACAAACCACTGTTGCCCAAAGTACGAAGTAGCACTTTGCACTGGTTCCTAAAACCCACTCCATTTTCTCTCATCAGCATATTTTGTACAAGGAACAGAGGCCGTGCACCAGCCTGCCTGTGGGGTGGGTTCCCCGCCCTGCTGGGGTCCCCCGCTGACGGTATGCAAGCCGTCCCCTTGGAGAGCACAGACCTGAGATGACCGGCCCTGGAACTGTAGGCTCACGGGAGCGTCCTCTGGCGTCACCCGTCCGCGCACGCTGACCCACGAGAGCTGCCCGGCAAGACACGGGGGTGCAGACCCCCACCCCTGCAGGCCTCCCAGGACCCCCCGCAGGTGCGTTCCCCTCCAGACAGCTTCCCGCTCCCGACGAGCCAGCACAAAAGCAAAAACCAGAAGAGCCATAAAAACAGCTTCATTATTCTAGTTTTTTCATTTCTTTGTCACGAAATTGGAACCACCAAAGCGTAACGCCAAATGTAGGGCTTGTAATATTCTGCTTCAAAAACTGGCAAACCCCGCTGAAAATCCTCGAAAGTGCCACTTTGCTTCCATTTCACAGTGAAAAGCCAGGCTTGGGGGGAGAAACGGAACAGCTTCTGACGTGGGAATCAGTCTTTGTGGACACTGGCCTCCCGTCGGGCCCCCACCCCCACACCGTGGCAGGGGTGCTGGTCTGCCCTCCGGCCCACACCGGCATCTCCCTTTCCTAAACAGACTCTTTCAAAGGTACACGGGATGGAGAAAACCTTTCTGCAAACTGTAGGACGCCCAGAAATCCTAAACCAACAAAAAAAAAAAAAATGGATGAATTTGGCTACAAAAATAAAATAAAATCTATACTAAAAAACAAACATTTAAAGAGCCAAAAGCCAAAAGGAGGGCATCTGGGTGGTGCAGTTGGTTAAGCGGCTGACTTTGACTCAGGATATGATTCTGGGGTCCTGGGATTGAGCCCTACATCGGGCGCCCTCCTCAGTGGGGAGTCTGCTGCTCCCCCTGCTTGTACTCTCTGTCAAATAAGTAAAATCTTTAAAAAAAAAAAAGGCCAAAGGAAAACTGGAAAAAATTTGCAATTCATACAACAGATGAAAGGCTAGAAAGATCACTTTCAAATCAGTCCCCCACTCTCCCCAAAATACACCGAAGAACAACCGGGCCAAGATCATTTACAGCTCAAACAGAGATGCCCTACCTCACTTACCACGAGATCAATGTAAATTAAAACCGCAGTAAAGACGTCCGCCTCTGTCCACAGGGAGCGCGATAGCCCTGAACCACCGCCCTCCCGTCCTCACCAACTGGAAGAGCGTGGGTCCTCCAGTTCCTACAAAAGGCCGCAGCCCCAAGCTCCCGAGTCGAGGGGGAGACTGGAACTCAGGCAAGGCAGCTCAGTCTGGGCCAGGGCGCCTGAGAAGGGGGCCCGCACACATGGCCGCGCCCCCGCGAGGTCAGGGAAAGTGAGTTGTGAGGAAGAACAATCCCCAGGCCCAGCAATCGCACGCGTCCCCTCCGGCCAGCACGTGGACGTCACTGAACTTGCAGGGTGTCCAGCGGGGACACCAGGTGGACGGCACCTCAGGGGCATGACGACTCCAGCCCCGCCCCACGGAGCTCAAACGACTGGCTTCGTCCACTGTGCCTGCCAGAGCAAGGGAGCTGTTCTTTGAAGGACAGAACAAATCTCAGCACTCGGCCACGAAGGCGCCACGGCATCGGGCGCTCAGCCGAAGGCGTCATCCGGCAGGAGGTAAGCAGTCAACAGAAGCAGACCCCAAAGCGACAAACACAACAGAAGTAGGAGAAAGGAAAACAACTCTTCTAATCAGGCCCCAGTGTTCAAGGAGTTTTTTCTCAATGAGCAGGACTAGAAGAGAAATGGAAAATGTTTTTTAAAAAGCAAAATAAAAAAAAAATTAAATGAAAAGACAGTAACAAAAAGCAAAACCAAACTTAGAAAGATGAAATCACAATATCTTTTTCTTTTTTTTTTTTTTAAAGATTTTATTTGTAAGTATTCTCTACACACCCATCGTGGGCTCAAACTCCCAGCCCCAAGATCAAGAATCACAGCGCTCCTGAGTTACGGTATCTGACACAGAAAACACTCGGCCTTGGATTAACAGAAGCTGAGATGCCACGGAAGAAAAGATCAGGGAACCTGAAGGTGTAGAAACAGAATGTACCCGAAAGGAGGCACAAAGAGAAAACGGCCTGAAGCGGAGGAGCTGAGGCTCGCCGCCGACTGGGGTGCGTCCGAAACCCAAGAACCTAGGCTGCAGATGCGCGAGGTGGACAAAGGGAGGTACCTGAACACCAACAGCTGGCATTTCCAAATTTGATAAAAACTGCAAATCCACAGCTCTAACAAAGTCACCAAGCCGTAAACAGGAAACACACACACACACACACTCCACAAGGTTAATCATAATCAAATTACAGAAAACCACTGATGAAGAGAAAAACCTTAAAAGCAGCCAGGGAAAAAAATGATGCGTCTTCATTTATGTTGGAAAAAAAAGAAGGTTTATCAGTCAAGAGGTAAAAACCACACAAATAACCTGAAAAAGAAAAAAAACCTAACGTAAAGAGTACCGAACAGTAACAGGGTCACCCCCTGCAGTGTAAGCCGACCGCAGAGAAGAGAGGAATGTGAGGTCTGGGAGCAGCCGTCCCCTCCAGGACTATGAGAGAGGGCCCCGGAAGGAACAGCCTGGGGGAAGCACCGGCCCTCGGTCGGAGCCCCAGCATCCCCCCATGGCATCCCCCCACGGCATCCCCCCAAGGCCGAGAGTCAATCCTTGTCGAAGGCGCGGCCGGGATGCACGGGCCAATCTGCTGGGACGGAGATCAGGGCTGGCGAGCAGAAAGCCTCCTGCCGGGGAACCCCAAGACCCGCTGGGAAGCCACCCGCCGGGGCACGCTCGAGACGGACCCACCGGGAGCTGAGGGTGCCAGGACACAGGCCGGAAGTCTCCCACGGGGGAGCCACGCAGACCCACAGAGAAGCCGCCCACTGCCTGGGAGTCACGGAGCCTCTCCCCGCTCTGGCAGCCAGACACCCCAGGAGCCCGGAAAGAAAGCACTGGCCCAGCACAGCCGCCCACCCCCTGCAGCAGCCCACGGAACCCCCAGGTCTCTCTACTGACCAAGCCCACCGTCGTGCCAAGACGCAAACAAGGACCACAGGGAGGCCAGCGGCAGTTACAGAACGGGCAAAGCAGGACCCCAGGCCCTGGACGGAACGCGTCAGTAACTGGGAGAGGGAAACGGCGCGGGAGCAACCCTCAGGCTGGGAGACAAGGCAGGAACACTGCCAACAAGATGAAGTTTTTCTAAACTATCCACCTCGAACCACCCCCAGGGGAAGTATCCGTCCCCAGTGAAGGCCACAGAAGCAGGCAACAGCCTCCCCCCGATACACGGCGCTGGGCAGGCGGACGTCCAGAAAAGGGCACTCATAAGAGGTCAGGGACGTAAACGTAACACATAAAATGATAAAACTTTCAGAAGATTCCTAGGAGAAAACTTGTAGGATCCAAGCGTCAGCCGAGTTCTTGGACTTGCTGCCAAGAGCACCACCCACCAAAGGAAAAACAGATAAACTGGGCCCCAACAAATTTCCACACGTTCGCTCTGCTCAAGACCCTGCATGAAGAAGATGAAAAGGCCAAATGCACGGCAGGAGACGACGTCTGCAAACCACGTAGCCAGCCAAAAACTTTACCCTAAAGGACTGTCACGACTCAGCAATAAAACACAGCCCGTTAGAAAACGACAGCTGAGAGCGCTAAGGAGGGCGCGTGTCCCACGCAGCAGACGAACCACGAAACTACCCCGAAGCCAGCAGTCCCGGTACGTTAGCTCAACGGGGTTTAAATTAAAAAGTTAAAAAAACGAAGGAAGAGCGAGAAAGCGACACGAGCTGCGAACAGACATCTCACTGAGGACGCCCAGAGGCCACCCGAGCTCATCCACAGACGGTCGGCGCCGCCATCGGAGAAATGAAAATTAGAACCGCGGTGAGGTGACACGACACGGCCGTCAGAAGGCCAAAGTTAAAAACAGGGACACGCCAGGGACGCCTGGGTGGCTCAGTCGTTAAGCGTCTGCCTTCGACTCAGGTCTTGATCTCAGGGTCCTGGGATCGAGCCCCGCATCGGGCTCCCTGCTTGGCAGGAAGCCTGCTTCTCCCGCTACCATTCCCTCTGCTTGTGTTCCCTCTCTCAAATAAATAAAATCTTTAAAAAAAAGAAAAACAAAAAACAGGGACACGCCAAACGCTGGTGAAGAGGCAGAGAAACTGGGTCAGGCGCACACAGGTGGGAGGACGCAATGTGGTGCGCCCTCCCGGGGACACAGCGTGGCGCGGACAAAGCCACGCGAGCCTTATAAACGGCCCACAGTCCCACTCTGGGGCTTCATCAGGGAAACAAGCACACAGGCCCGCGGGCGGACACACAGCAGTGCCGCGGGGTGCAAGCGCAGGAAGCACCTGCTGCCCACGGGCCACCGCGAGGTACGGCACGCATGAGCCCACCGAGGAAGCCTCGACGGTCGGCAGGACCCGCACCTTGCATGTGCTTCAGAGAACCGGACCGGAGGAGAGAGGCCGATGGCCGAGGCTCGCAGGTTGTCCGGTCCCACCGAGATCCCAGGCTTGAAAAGAGCAGCTGACGGCCACAGAGGACCGCTCAGCGGGGGCAGGGCAGGCGGGAGGCACGGTGGCGACGGCAGCGGGGTTGGGGGGGGTGTGACAGGAATGTCGCTGCTGTACCCTGACCGCGGCGTGCACGTGCGCGTACACTGCACACACAGGGGCACACGCAGGACCGAGGAAACCAGAGCAGGGATGTGAGGCCATGTCCACGTCTGCCCCCTGGCTGGGCCTCGGCTGTGATCACACGGAAGTCACCCCTGGGGGAAACAGGGACGGAAGATGGGACCTCCAGGAATTTTTAATCTAACAGCGTCATGTTAAGGCACAATTATCTCAAAAAAAAAAAAAAAAAAAAAGTTTTAGAGTTGAGGTGAGGGGACGCCTGGTTGGCTCAGTCAGTTGGGCATCTGCCTCTGGATCGGGTCATGCTCTCAGGGTCCCGGGATCAGGCCCCACACACATCAGGCTCCCTGCTCAGCGGGGAGTCTGCTTCTCCCTCTGCCTCTGCCTCTCCCCCTACTCATGCTACCACATGCTCTCTCAAATAAAATCTTTAAAAAAACAAAAATAGGGGCACCTGGGTAGCTCAGTGGGTTAAAGCCTCTGCCTTCAACTCAGGTCATGATCTCAGGGTCCTGGGATCGAGCCCCGCATCAGGCTCTCTGCTCGGCAGGGAGCCTGCTTCCCTCTGCCTCTCTGCCTACTTGTGATATCTCCCTCCCTCTCTCTCTCTCCCTCTGTCTCTCTCTCTCTCAAATAAATAAATAAAAATCTTTAAATAAATAAAGTGGAGGTGAGACAGAGTTAGGTTTTTTTTTTTCATTTTTTGGGTTTTAAGAAGGACTCCTTAGCAGGAGAGCCGTGGTAAAGCAGAAGCACACAAAGGAGGGAAGGGCCCTGGAAACAGCCAGCGCGCAGGAACGCACCACTGCCGACCAGCAGCACGTCCTGCAACGGGTGAAACACGCTCTCCCCGGGCTGCCAGGGAGCACCATTCCTGGGGCTGAGGAAGGGAATTTCGATTCTCATTTAATCTCAACTATCTCAAATAGCTCCCCAAGAGAGCACCGGCTGCAGGGGAGAGGGAGAGGGACAGGTACGGAGCAAAATAATTACAGCATACTGCCGATTTTACACGTGCAATAAGTGTGTGAGGATGGCCCCGGGGTCCCTGAGACACCTCCTGGCCTGGTGACCCCCCAGGAGGACCCCAGGGCTCAGCCCGGCATCACACCCCTGGCTGGGACTGACCACAGAGCAAGGCCCAGAGCACAGTCAGCACAGGGAAACGGCGCACGGGATGAAGTGCAGGGACACGCTCTTTCCCAGTGGACACAGGATATGCCTCGTGCCAACAGAGAGGGGACCAGCAGGACGCGTCGTGCCCAGAGACGCACACGAGACCTGGTGCCCGGCAACCTCCCTGGGCCTCTGCCTGCCATGCACCCCAGACCCCCAGAGGAAAGCGGGTGCTTCACCCCTGTGTCGTCCCGAACTGCACGGAGCACGCCGTGTGTGTGCCCGGGGCCTGGGAGCCCCTCCTCGGGCAGACGGGAGTCTCCCTGGTCTGGCCAACCGCCGACCGGGCTGGGCCCGGACGCCGGCCGAGGGCCACACTGGCCAGCAGGCCTGCCCCACATCCACAACGGTGCGAAAACAGGAAGGGGACGGCACAGGGTCTGTATGGCAAGGCTCGCCCGCTATGCGCTAAGTGGAACAGGATCACTGGAAGGCAGGCCGTGAGAAGGGGTAGCTGCATATTTAAACATTAATCACTAAACAAAGAAAACAGATCTACAGTTAATAAACCCAAGGCTATGATAAGATAGGATACTACCTATTTGGTATTTGATTCATAGCAAAGGAAGCCGGGAAAGAGGGAGAAGGGAGCAGAATGCACGGCACGAGGAGAAACCAAGTGACAAGAGGCCCGCAGGTCCCACAGCAGTGAAGGTTAATTGCACATAAATGGCCCGCGTCCCCTTGGAACACTACCGGCCAAGTGGGGCACCACCAAGCATCTGGGCGCGGCTGATCAAAGCTGCAAGGGTACTAGCGCCTGAAATACACACAAAATTGTAAACAATTAGGATTACAAGTAGAAAATAAAATAATTCATGAGTAACTGCATAAAGCCCACATTGAAATATTTTTGCTGTGTTTGGTGAAATAAACTACATTCTCAAAATTAATTTTACCTGTTTTTTAGAAACTTCTCACAGTGACTACTGGGAATTTCTGAATTACTTACGTGGCTCAGGTCGTACTGGCACTCAAAGCCAGTATATTGGACATAAAAACACGCTGTCTGCAACAAACTCACTTTATTTTTTTTGAAGACTTATTTATTCCAGAGAGTGTGTGTGAGCAAGACAGAGACAGAGAAAGAGAAAGTATGAGCAGAAGGGGGCGCGGAAGGAGAGGGAGAAGTAGGCTCCCCTCTGAGCAGGAAGCCCCACGAGGGGCTCGATCTCAGGACCCCGAGATCATGACCTGAGCGGAAGTCACATGCTTAACCAGCTGAGCCACCAGGCGCCCCAACAAACCCACTTTGAATGTAAATCCACACTTCTGAGCAAAGCAAAGGGGTGCGGAAGGGGTCCCACTAACACTCCCTAAAGAAACGTGAAGCATCTGCGGTCGCTTCAATCATCCACACCAGAGAACAAGACACCCCAGGGATGAAAAGGGACACCTCAGAACTGGGACGAGGTCATTCAATAAGATGACGTCACGTTCCTTGGTGAGGAGACACTAATGACAGAATTTTTAAAAATACGAGGCAAAACCAGCAGGACACAGAAAATCACACAAACCCACACTTAGTTACGGATTTCAGTAACAGACAGAAGAACCCAGAAATCAGGAGAAGGACAGGGTGCTGGCAGCTGGGCCCGGCCACACCGCCAGAGCGCTGGCCCCCCTGTGACAACTACAGAACGCCCCCGGCCTGGACGGCACCCGCGGCTCAACAAACCTAAAAGGAATGACGTCAAAGTACACACTCTGAGACCACGATGGAATTAAACCGAGAAACCCAGAACAATAAAAATCTGGAAAAACCCAGTGTCTGATAACTAAACGACACTTCAAAACAACCCACAGACCAAAGAAATCACAAGGGAAATTAGCAAAGGAAAAAGACCTGTCAGCACGTGGAGGGTTCGGGCGACAGAGTGGTGGGAAACTCGCTAGCATCCTAGCCCCGCGCGGGAGCGAGGCGCCTCCGGGTCGGCCGGCCCAGGCCAGCGGGGCAGTGCTGGCTGCTGGCGAGACGCCTCCCTTCCTGGGCCCCGTCCGCCTCTTCACAGGCCCTCGAGCGTCCTCATCGCCTGTGACTGGCGGCCCCCGGAGCGGGGGCTCCAAGTGTTTCTTTCAGGTGCCCTTGCCGAGACCGAGGTCAAATTCAAGTCTGGACACGAGGTGCGCGGCTTCACCGGCTCCCACACCCCAGGCTGCTGTAACTCCTGAGTTTGTACCTCTGTGAAACCAAACAGCATCCCACTCCAAATGCTGAGGGTTGAGAATACACTGAATTTTACAGTCCGCGTGGGGACACACACACACACACACACACACACACACACACACACAAGGCCGGGCGGTACCCATCCAGGCAAAACATCTGCAGAACCACGAGCCGACTGGTCTGGTGACTATACACCTACCACAGATGTTTACATGTGTTCCCAGAGACAAGGACCAGAAATAACGGTCATCACAGCCAAAATCTGGAAACTCTTCAAAAGCCCCACCGACAGAACAGCTACGCCGCTGCGGGAACACCACGCAGCAAGCGCGCAGACCCTCTATGACCCAACGCCGCAGTGCAGGGGACAGTCACCAGAAGGGCTTCGCAGAACAGCCTGAAGCAAGACCAGGCAAGCATCTGCTTGCCCGGCCTGGGGGGCTTGGGGGGGCGCACGGCACACACATGAATTCAGCTGGTGACCGTCTAGGTGGTGCGTTTCTACGGGAACCTTCTGGCTGTAGCTGAATGAGAAGACACACACACCAATAAAGTGCTGAGAATTAAAGAACAGAACAACCCGATTTTCTTCAAAAGATTTTATTCATTTATTTTAGAGAAAGACCGCGTGCGTGCACCTGCAATTGGAGGGGCAAAGGGACAGGGAGGGACAGAATCTCAAGCAGACTCCCTGTTGAGCATGGAGCCCGACACCGGGCTCGATCTCACAACCCTGAGATCGTGACAGGAGCCAAAATCAAGAGTTGGATGTTTAACCAACAGAGGGAGCCACCCAAGTGCCCCACGACGACCAGATTTTTTAAATTGGTAAACGAGCTGGGGGTACCTGGCTGGCTCAGTCGGTAGAGCATGTGACTCTTGATCTCAGAGTTTTAAGTTCGAGCCCCACGCTGGGCACAGAGATCACTTAAAAATAAAATCTTTTGGGGAGCCTGGGTGGCTCGGTCATTAAGCGTCTGCCTTCGGCCCAGGTCATGATCCCGGAGTCCTGGGATCGAGCCCCGCATCGGGCTCTCTGCGCAGCGGGGAGCCTGCTTCTCCCGCTACCATTCCCTCTGCTTGTGTTCCCTCTCTCGCTGTGTTTCTCTCTGTCAAATAAATAAAAATCTTTAAAAAAATAAAAATAAATAAAAAAATAAAATAAAATAAAATCTTTTAAAAAACTAAACGAATGGGAACAAACCCAAGGAATCTCCCCAAAATGTGAAACACACAAAAACTAAGAAAAAACGAAAAAAAAAAAAAAAAAAACTAAGAAAAAACGGAAAACAGGAGATAAATCCAATTAAACAAGTGTGTAGAGGCTCGGTCCTCAGCTCCCACAACAAGCCAGCAGGTGAAACCGCAAACACAAGGCTCTGCGCAGAGCCGGCTGGCAGCGGACCCATCGGCTCAACAAGTCAGTCGGGGAGAAAGCACGCGTGAGCCGAAAAGCCTTCCAACACAGCGTGCGGTCAGCACGGGTCGGAGTTCAGACCGACCGAGAATGAAACGCCTAGGGCAGCCATGGGCCTCCAGGTATGGACTGGTTACCAGTCAGGGTTCCCGAGAATACGGTTCCCTCACCTACAGAGGGACTCACTCCAGACGAGGAGACAGGGTGTCGGGACCAGGTCACTCCTGCCCCAAACGCGCCCACCCCCCCCCCCCCCCCCCGGGAAGGCTGCAGCGGCAGAAGGGGGAGCTGTGTTCCCTCCTCCCACCCGCTCCTGCCACCAGAGCCCAAGTCAGCGTGTCCTGGGACAGACACGGGGGACAGAGGCACCCTTGTGTGCCAACAGAGCACGAGCCATCGGCCAGTGGGATCACTGCCGTCGGCGGTCCTGGGGCTCGCGGAGGACGTGGGCTGTGGCAAGATGAACACGAGAAATGAGCTGAAAGCAGCAGCAGGGAGAAGGCACGGGGTTGGGGAGAAGGGTGCGTGCGGAGCGGGTCTCTGTCGCAATCAGTTGGCCACAAGGGTTCGGTCTCAGTCGTGTGCACATGTGACCATGACAAGAACTACAGCATTTTGAAAGCGACTACGGGAGAGACAGTGATGGCCATGGTCCCCCAACTCCGCTCTGATCCCGACCGGCTAGATCATAAAGACCTGGGACTCTGCCGGCCAATGGCCCGCTCTGCTGCTGGGGCCCAGGGCAGACGGAGACCGTACCCAACAGCCAGACCAGCTGTGTCCCAGGCAAAGTTTGTTTCAGGACACTGGAATTAAAATGGCATATGATTTTCACACGCCATGAAATATTATTTTCCTTTTGTTTTCAACCATACAGAAACATAAAAGCCACTCCGAGCTCACAGGTTGTACAAAAACAGGCAGCGGCAGCCCCTGACCTGCTGGCCACAGGACGCCGAAAAGACCAAACCTAAATTTCTCCTACAACCCAGAATTCCAAAGAGACTGTCAGTGCTAACGAGGTTCCTCCAGGAGGCCCCCGGCCCCGGCCCCCCATCCTGTCCCGGGTACAACCCCTCTGCCCCTTGAACAGAATTCTTCTGCCCTCGTGGGAAGGGACTCTGAGCAGCCCCCACACAGCGCTGTCTTCAGATCAATGAATAAAGCAAAACAAGGCACGTGCAGAAAAGCTGAAACATTCCAGCTTCTGATACACAAAACAATCTGGTTCTATAACCCAAAAAACCCCTCCCAGAGTCCTCGAGGACACACACGGTTCTCCCGTACTCGAGACCAAGCCCTGGGAAGCGGGTACGAGCCCAGAGAGCAAAGCAGCAGACGCATCTACAGAGGCCCAACCACCCCACAGACGCTCTCGCGCGTCAGGGGGTCAACGTTTCAGTCATAAACAATACACTCGTCAAAAGTGGTTTCGCTCAATATATTTTGAAGTCAGTTCCATATGTTGCCGCTAACATTTCCAGAAGCTGCCAAAAGCTCATCTTTATTGATCGGTGATTAGAGAATTCAACGGACGCCCCCGTCTCTGCGTCGTGTGCACAGAGCTCACGGGGAAATCACACGCGCGAGGCGACCTGGAGAACTCGGGCCCAGCCGGGGCTCCTGGGTCCTCGCACACCCGGAGAGCAGCCGAGTCCGCGCCCTGCGCCCCAGCGAGCCCACCGCACGGCTACAGCGGCCGCGCTCCCTGAGCAGGCGCCGCGTGGGGATCCAACGTGGGAGCGGCACGGGCGCCGACAGAGGAGCGGGGTCCTCCACCCCCCGCGCAGCCAGAAGGCCCCGTGCCAGGCCACACGGGGCACTGTCCAGAGGGAGACCCAGGGGCAAACTGGCCGTGGCACCGCCACAAACAAGTTGGGCACGTGGCTCTCCCCGGAGGCAGACATGTACAGCGTCACGGGAAGAGCGCGACACCGACAGCCACCCCAGTGCGGGGTGCCATCTCCTCCAACGGGAAGCAGGAGTGCTTCGAGGCCCCTGCACTACTCACTTGTACCTCCCGCGGGGTCGCCTGAGGCACGGCTTCCCTTCAGCCAAGGGCGCCCAAGGCTCCAGGCAGGGGAGCCTCCGTGCAGCGGCAGAACATTCGAGAGCCCAGGACACCCACCGGTTCTCCGGGGCAGCCCATGTGTGTGCAGAGCTGGTGCAGGGCGGACGGTCACCCAGCGTGGGTCGGGAATGACGTCGCCCTTCTGCTTCCCAAGGGGGCCGCCGGCAGAGAGGGGGCGCGCCGAGCCAGCGCAGCTAGGACGAGCACCGCAGGGACGCCTCCTCCGGCTTCCTTTTCTTGGCCTGCCCGTTGGGCCCAGGGGGCGGGTTCTGCCGCCGCTTCTGCAGCCTCTCCTCCTTCTTCCTCAGGTAGGCGGTCACGTTGTCAAAGGTGGCCTTGTACAGCCCACTGAAGCCCACGTCCACGCCAGCCGCGCCTGTGCGGGAGGGACAAGAACACACGCCGGGTGGGACACGGACCACGGGGCCCACAAGGCCCAGCTGCGGCGGGACTGACCCGCGGCTCCCCGTGGGTTTGCAGCGCCTGCCCCAAGGCACCCCACGGGCCCGTCTCCTGGCGGCCACACCGGCTGGATGCCGAAGCCGGTCACCGCTGGGAGACAAGGCCCAAGGGCCACCACCAAGCCGAGAGGCGTCCCACGGGGGCCCCGGTGCTGGGGACCAAGGGCGGCCTCCAGCCGGCAGCCATCGAGGAAGCGAGGCCGCGAGGCCCTCGGCTCAGCAGCACACAGGGACCAGGCTGCCGCTGACCACCGCTCGGGCAGCCGGCATCAGATCCCATCCCGGGGACACGGTCCTCTCGGGACGGTGCCGGGACCACCAAGCCCCAGGACCCAAACACACCATGAGATAAAAAGTGGTGGTGTTTCACCCACTGAGTGCAGCTTAACCTGTCACGCTGCAATGTGACAGATGTACGCTGATATAAGTGTCAGGGTTCGGGGATACGAGGACCACAGACCAGCCCCCCAGGGTCGACCTCGCCCTGGCCAGAAACTCCACGGGGATGGCCGGCAGTGTCCACGCTTGTTCCCTGCCCAGTGACCTCCCCACCCGCTCCCGCTCCCGCTCCCCTACCCCTCCTGTGACGTTCAAGCCCGGCTGGCCTGCCTGCCCTGCGCTCTCGCCCCTCGCACCTTCCCCCACCCCTGCACTGCAAACAGGTCCTTCTACCTGCAGGAGCTCAGGGGAGCTGAGCCCGCCCCGGGCTGGCCCCGTCAGGCGAGCCACAGCAGGACGAGCTGGCCCGGGGCCCAGCAGGCAGGATGGCACGTGCCAGGCGGGGAGCAGGCTCGCTCGCCTCCCCAACACAGTCCTGCACAGGTCCGTCCGACAGTGCTGCTGAGGCGAATGTGCACAGAGCTGGAGAGGACGGAGCCCTGTCACTGCCCTAGTCCTTCTGCCCTAAAAGCAAGGATGGAAGCTAACCCTGGGACCCCAAGCCAACAAATCACCACAAGAGTGCTCTTCACGAGACGTTTAGATCACTGCTACTTGTCAACAGAAACGGAATTTATGTTTGAATCTCTCGGAACTCTCAGAGTTCTGAGGAGCTCTGCCTCCTCCCTGGGGAATACTTTGAAAAATGTCTTCTAGGCACTAATTTCTTTACTCAAATAAAGGCGTCTGACTCCCAGTGCTGGGCCACCAGTCATCCTTCTGACATTCGCCTCAAGTCTCTGCCCAAACAAAGCATCACAGGGGCGCCTGGGGGGCTCAGTCGTTGAGTGTCTGCTTTCAGCTCAGGTCGTGACCCCAGGGTTCTGCGATCAAGCCCAAATTCAGCTCCCTGCCCAGCAGGAAGCCTGCTTCTCCCTCTCCCACTCCCTCTGCTCGTGTTCCCTCTCTCGCTGTCAAATGAACAAATAAAATCTTAAAAAAAAAAAAAAAAGTATCACGGGGTTGCTAGAGACAGTTTAACTAAAGGTTTGTCTTCTTCTACCAAGAGACACAGAGGGAGGTTGGGGCACCTGGGTGGCTCAGTTGGTTGGGCATCGGCCTTCGGCTCGGGTCATGGTCCCGGGGTCCTGGGATGAGCCCCGAGTGGGCTCCCTGCTCAGCAGGGAGTCTGCTTCTCCCTCTCCCCCTGCCTCCCCCCTCATGCCTTCTCTCTGTGCTCACTCACTCACACGCTCAAATAAATCAAATCTTTAAAGGAAAAAAAAAAGAAACGGAGCAAGGTCTCAGCGTTCTGCCGTTCTCAGACAGACCGAGTGAGGGCAGCACCCGGAGCTCACCACGGGCCCTTCTGCTGACCAGGACACGTGGCTCCGATCGCCCAGCTGCTCTCTTCGTGGGCTACAGTGTCACGGGGGGCAGGGGGGTCCCCTTCCCACCACGGCCTCTCCTCTCTCCTCGGCCTGGTGTTCCCACTGGGACCCACTCTGGACCCTGGAGACGCACAGGCAGTGCACTGATGCTCCCTGCAGCTGACTTCGTGGCCAGGAACCACACACTGTGGCTGCTCGGAGCCAACAGTCGGGGCCCTGCCACTCCGTCCAGAGGCCCAAGTACCAGCCCCTCCCGGGGGACCTGCGCCACATGGCCCTTAAGGCAGAGAGGTGGGCGGCACTCTAACCCTGACCCTGGTCCACAGGCAGCTCAATCATCCTGATGAGCACTGCCCAGGCACGGGTCAGCTCCTCGGTGCCCCGACCCACCACCAGCCTTCAGGACAGGGACACGGGCGCACGCCACACGTCCCGGACTCTTGTTCGCAGGAGTGGCTTCCTGCCGCATATGGTGTTCTGTAAGCTGGCCCTGTCCGTGGCCAATTTTGGACGTCACCCCAGGAAGCAGGCTGTGCCCACGCTCTCACCTTCCAACATGGCCCAATTCCCCTGAAGATGGGCGGAGACCTTCTTTAAAGCAGCATTTTCGGGAACAGCCTGAGAAGACAAACGAAAACATTTCTCGGAAAGATGCGGGCCTGCAGCCCCAGTGCTGCGGGCAGAGGCGCAGACCCGTCACCCCCCACCCCCCCAGCTCAGCCTCAGGGACGGCGGGGGCCAAACACATCTCACCTGCCACCGGCCGTCCACAGGCCTGCAGAGCGCAAGCGGGGCTTCCCGGCAGTCCTGCAGGACCCACAGTCCCTGGCCCTCCTCGAAAGCAATGTCCCACACTCTGTGCTGAAAAGCCAGCTGCTGTCTGAAAGCCAGCTGCTGTCTGTGGGCCTCGAGCTGGAAGATATAGACCACGGGGACGCTTTCCGCAAAGAGAGAGAAAAACGATTACAAGCGGCACGAGCCCCGTGTGGTGTGACTGGGGGGACACGCAGCAGCCCGCGCTGGGCCCGGGATTGGCCCCGGACACCAGACCCGGCCACCGCCGGCATCCTGACTCGAAGCTCAGGAGAGACTCGGCCAGAAACCCCCAGCCCATGGGCCCCGGGAACCAAGGGATAACAGCAGTCTGAGTCGGGGGCTCAGGCTCAGCCGGCCCTGCTGTGACCGGGATCAGTACAGGACAAAGGAGCCAGTGGTGGGGAAGGGGGCTGTCCCACCTTCCGCCACCGCCGGCACGGGGTGCTGGGCGCGGGCCCCTCCTGGCACTAACCCGCAGCCTTGTTTTGGGTCAAGCTAAGATGCTCTCTGCGGGCTCGCCGGGGAGACAAACGGCAGTGCAGAAACATGGGGTCCCTACCCGGCACATGAGCAATGCTCCAGAGCCGCCCCGGGTCTGGGGCGGGCGGTGAGGACCCTCTCGGGACCAGCCCTCGGCTGGGGCTCAGGGCGCGGGGACTTGATCACGCACCAAGGCCAGCTGGAGGCCGGCGAATGTCAACCGCAACCCAGAGAGCGCCGCGCCACCCTGAGGGAAGGACCCACAGCTGTCCGGCCATGGCCCCCCTCCCAGAGTGAAACTCGCTGCGGAGCGACCCCTGCGTCCCCTCCCCGGGCAGGCGTGCGGCCCGAGGCAAAGCCGTCCTGCGAGCGCACCCACCAGTCACACAGCAGCGCCACGCAGCTCTCCTGGCTCCAGTAGGCGATCCTGGACGCCGCGAACCTCTGCAACGAGAGGCAGCAACGTGACAGCACGGTGGCCTGTCTGGGACCCAATCGGAACCGTTCTGTTCAAACGGAGACCAGACACAGCAAGACCTTGACAGGTGCCACGACCGTCAGGGAAGGGAAACAAGCCAACCGTCTCTGAACTTTCTGGAAATCAGCGAGAGGAAAGACAAACGGCGGCCAACCCGTTTCACAAGTGCGATGCGCCACGGCAAAGAGCAGCGGCCTCCGGCCTCCCCGCAGCGTCTCCAAAGCCAGCGGGCCTGGTCCAGAAGGACAGGAGGGCGCAGTGAGCCCACGGGATTGTTAACAGGACACGACTGCTTGCACAAGGTCCGCATTTCCTGCAGAAGCGCGAAGAGGCCTGGGGCTCACCAGGCCCCGGGGGCTCCTGGGAAGGAAGCGAGGTGCCCAAGAGGCAAGTCCTTCCACAGCTCACGCAGGACACACGTGCCGGGCGCAAGGGCTGGGTCGGGGTCCTCTCTCTGCCACACGCTCCCCCCTACCTCTTAGAGACTAAAACACCTCACCATCCGGGCGCACCAAGGGGTTAAGTGACACCAAGAGTGTGAAAAAGTTACTGGAACAAATCAGGCGTCCACACACCGTCATGGGGGGTGGGGCACCGGGACCGCAGACGCCCAAGCAGGAGGCACCACAAGCGGGCAGCCAGAGCAGCAGAGTCTGCTGACCTTGGGGTCCAGGCAGCTATTTGGCCGGGTGGCCACAGCCCCAGGGTCCTGGAGGCTCTGGCCCACGGTCAGGCCTGGCCTGCCCACCCTTGAGGCCGAATAAGGGCAGGGCCTACAGAGCAGTCTTGGGGAAAGAGAGAACGCAGCTGAGCGAGAGAACAAGCAGACAAGCACCTCAACTCTGGCCCAGGCCTCCTGCAGGCTGGCAGGGGGCCACACGGGGGCTCCAGGGGAAAGTGCAGAGCTCTCCTGATGACAGCCGGGACACCTCGGTCATCAAGAAACCAGCCCGTCGGCCGGCTCTGCGGGCCTGGAGAGCCACGCAGGCAGAATGCGCCGTTCTCACCGGGCCTAGAGGGGCCTCCAGGAAAACGGGTGGGGTCATCGGTGACCAGCCTGGACCTCAGCCGTGCGGGGCGCCAGCCCAGGAGCACCAGAGTGGGCTGTCCATGACGACAGAATCCAGAGCACCCCAAAAGGCAGCCCATCCTCCCCTGAAGATCTCTCATAATCAAAGGCCCAGGAGACCTACCCCAGGGATACACTGGCCGGTGTGGGGTCCTAGGCGCGACGGGGTGGTCCTGAGGTTAATCCGTGACAAAGGGAGAGACACGGGAAGGGTGCTCAGCTCCCTAACTGGCCAGAAAGCCCTGGGGAAGCTCTCTGCTCAAGCACCACTGTCTTTCCCGTTTCGGAGCAGGACTGGAGGGGACAATTCTGTAACGTGCTCGTCCAAATGCAAATAAGGGGACACAAAAGTTACCGCCTGCTTCCAGGACCGGGCCCCTTTAGAAATCGAAGTCCGCAATCTCTCCCAAGCCGGAAGGCGTCTGCGCTGACAGCAAGGAAACGTCTCCAACACAAACGTGGCTTTGTTCAGAGGTCCCCAGTGACCGGAGAGGCGCCCTCCAAGCCACGATAAGCCCGAGATGGAAGTGGGACATTACCTTGTCACCCCACGGCTCCGCCGGCTCCCGCAGGCTGGTCAGGTGACAGCAGTGCAGCTCTCGGCCACTTCGGTACTCCCAGAGCCTCAGGGTGCAGTCCTGCACACAGCACGAACAGGTGAGGCTGTGCGCGGGGGGTGGGGGCTCCCGGGGGGCCCGGGCCGGGGGCCGGGTCACAGCGCAGGGCAGCCAGGCCACAGAGCTCTGCTCTGAGGGACGGTGCGATCATCAGCAAAATGCCCGTGCCCCCCAGCAACAGGCAGTGACAAGCCCCCTGTCCCGTGCAGGAAGTCAAAGACCACAGCCACTGTACTCGCACTGGGAGGATACACGAGTGCATGCACGAGCACGCATACGCACGCACACGCACACACACACACACACACGCACACGCTTCAAGGTCACTCATTCACACAGAAGACACACAGGCGGGGCTGCTGAGCAGGACGACCGTCCCACCTCCCCGTCCCACCTCCCTGTCCGGGAGCGGGGGTCCCCGTAAGACTGTTGGTTGGAGCAGACGAGGAAACAGGCACATGCGGAAAGCCTTACCACTCCAAATATAAGCATGAGCGCCGGACAGTGCTCGTGGTAACAACGGCTTGTCACAGATCTCACCAGAAGGACAGGCCACAGGCACAATCAAGACACGCCGGGGAGGACCCCGGCCGGTGTACCAGAGCCCATCACGGACCACAGGCATGCACAGGCCCACGCTCACCTGTAACCCGGATGCTGAGCAAACCAACGAGACGGCACCACACACACGGAGTTCCCAAGCAACCGGGAGAAAAGAGCGAGTCCCCCAGAGAGGAAGAGGCAGGGAGCACGGGGCTGGCAGGAGCACATGTGCCTACCGGGGAGGGAAGCGGCCACCTGCCCACCCCGACCTCCCACTGCAGTGACGGGAAAGGCATGTCCCCGAAGCGTGAAGCCCCGAGGACAGAGACATGATGAGACAGACAATGGTGAGGCCTCCTGGGAGCAGACAAAGCCGGGCACTGGCCGCAGGAGGCCAGGACAGCAGGCTGGGCTCAGCAGGCCCTCAGCAGCACAGCCACCTGGGGGGAGGCAGTCAGAGCAGCCGGACTCCCCACCCCTGCAACCGGCAGAGCCACGGGTTCACCAGTGGGGGCCAGGGAACGAGAAACTGCCGTCTTGGGGACGCCAGATCCACACCAAGGGGCACCACCGCCCCCCCCCCAGTCACCTCCTGGAGCACGGGGACAGGACTGACGCCCAGAAAGGCAAAGACTGGGCCAAGTAACCAGTAACCACCAGAAGAGGGCTGACCCAGATGGCCCGCAGGGGCCCGACTCCAACACCCTGGGCTCCGAGACGCAGCCTCCAGCGCACCGGCCAGCGCCCTGTCCCCATCGTGGACACGTGGACAGACACGACCACCAGACATCCGCGGGAAAACTCCACTACGTAAGGCAGACAGCACACAGCGGGAAGGAAACACGCACATGAGCTTGGGGGACCGTAGGTCCTGCACTGGGGACCGACGAACAGGGTGCTGAAAGAAGAGGACACTCTGAAGACAAGAAAAAGCTGCTGGCAATTCCCAGGAACAGCAAGAATGGAATCCCCACAGGGCACAGCCAAACAGAGTTGAGGAGAAGCCCCAAAGAGCAGAGGTAGAGCATGACGAGAGAGACAGAGACCAAAGGGAAGAAAGATAACCAGGCAACCAACGTAGCCCAACACCCCACAGCACAGATTCGAGAAGCGCCCGAGTGAGGACACTCCTGGGACCAAGGACCTTGAACCTCAGGGGCCAAGGACCGACCAAGCCGGTCTCCGGAGCCCAGCCCCCATTTCCCCCAACTTCAGAGCACAGGGGCAAGAAGGCCCCCAAATCGTCCAGAGAAGGGGGAACAGATGCCACAGAGAGACCTCAAACTCAGAATGGCCTCAGACTGCTCAAGCCAAAGTGGGGAGAAGGCCAAGCACAGAAACCAACCAGAGAAAATGCCGGCCCCTGGCCTTCCAGATCCCTAGGAGGAACTCTCACCTCGAGCTCTACGCCCGCCCGCCCACCAGGCTTGGAGTTAAGGGCACTTCAGGGACCCAGGACAGCAGCCTTACGTCCACCTTCAGGGGCACTGCTCCGAAACACAGACAAGAGGCACTTGACACAGAGGGGATCAATATGGGGGGGCAGGGGAGTACGTGCTACCGGAGGTGCAGCCCCCCAGGAAAGGAGGAGATGATGGGGGGGAGCACCTGGTGGCTCAGTGGGTTAAAGCCTCTGCCTTCAGCTCAGGTCATGATCTCAGGGTCCTGGGATCGAGCCCCGCATCAGGCTCTCTGCTCAGCAGGGAGACTGCGTCCCCTCCTTTCTCTGCCTGTCTCTCTGCCTACTTGTGATCTCTCTCTCTCTCTCTCTCTGTCAAATAAATAAAAATAGGGGCGCCTGGGTGGCTCAGTCGTTAAGCGTCTACCTTCGGCCCAGGTCATGATCCCAGTGTTCTGGGATCGAGCCCCGCATCGGGCTCTCTGCTGGGCAGGAAGCCTGCTTCTCCCACTACCATTCCCTCTGTTTGTGTTCCCTCTCTTGCTGTGTTTCTCTCTGTCAAATAAATAAAATCTTTATAAATAAATAAATAAATAAATAATCTTTAAAAAAAAAAAAAAAAAAGGAGATGATAGGCAAGACAGAGTCCCTACCACAGAGAGGGCGGGAAAGCACACGGAAAATGTGTGCTCTTGCTTCTTGACTGCTCGCGTTCTCTGGATACGCAGGGCGGCCATTAAAAAGGCTTTGGGGCCCATGGGTACACCTTGCAGGGGCGCTGGGAGCCACGGCCGTTTTCCACTGTAGGCCTAACAGCAGAATTTCACTTGACAACTACAGGTGCTTCTAATGCAAACGCAAAGTGCGCTCCGCAAGGTGCGGGGCACACGGCGGGCAGCACACCCCCGCCGCTGGGGCCCTAGGCCTCCTGCACCTTCAAAGAGGATCACAAGCAAAATGCACGTACTGGCCAAGCTAGTGCTAAAACCAAAAGCATTCGTTTTACTTTTCTGGGTGTTAAATATTTTTTTAATCGTGAAAACAGTGGAAGGTGTAAGTACAGCAAAATTCACAAAAACTGGCCGCCTCTGGGGACTCCAGCCCCGTCTCCTTTCTTGTTTGCTATCCCGGGACGGCGCATGGGACGGCAGAAACAGCGAGAGCACACACGTGGTGAACGAACGAAGCCCCGACAGGGGCCCGATGTCTGCAGGACACCAGGGAGGCCGCTGTTCCCACCGAGAAACCCCAACTCGTAGAAGGTCCAAGGGCCTTCCGCACAGTCAGCCCCCCACCCAGGCACGTGAGTAGAAAGAACCAGAGCAGGGACAGGACAAAGAAAGGAAGAATGAGACACCATCAGTAATTCAAAACCCCCACTTTGGCAAAGACTACTGCTTGACGTACCTTTTAAAGATTATTCCTTACAGCCAAGTCTCTGATCACTGAACCATCAAGGCTGCGAGGCCCAACCACCAATCTGAGCCCCACCAAGGCCAGGGGCCCTGCCCGAGGGCCAGGGGGAGGCGCCAGTGCGCAGTCACTGGATGGAGGCCAGGTGCCCTGGGACTCAGAAGGGGTCTTCCCAACAACTGCTACAACAGAGGTCATGACGCTGGTACAGATGTGACGGCTCTGAGAACACACTCCTCACACCCCACTGCAGTGTCTCCCACACGCGCACACGCACGCACACACGCACGCACCCCTCAGTGGAAGGCCCTGAGCGAGCAAGGAGCCACTCCTCACACCCCACTGCAGTGTCTCCCGCACACGCACACGCGCACACACGCACGTGCCCCTCAGTGGAAGGCCCTGAGCGAGCAAGGAGCCAGCCACAGTCAGCCCCAAAGTTCAGAAAACAAGCCCCATCTAGTGGCCGGCCACCAAGCGAAAGCACCCTCCCTGGGAACAAAAGGGCCCGTGGCAGGCGGACCCTGCCCCCCGCCCCCCGCGCGGCTCCCCCACTGCAAGGCTCCCGCAGACGCGCACGGCAGGATGAAACACTTACCCCAGAGGAGGACAAGAGCAGCTCGGGGTGGTCGGGCACCACAAAGATGCGGCTCACAAACCTACAGCAAGAGAAGCAAAGAGGGAGCCAAGCTCTGGGGGGGCTGCAGGGACATCTGCTCAGCCCATCCGTCATCTCAGAGAGAGGCCTTCCCCCCTGCAAACCCCTGACCCCCAAAAAAACAGCCATGGCTCCCGTGTGTAGACAGCACTGAGTGCGAGGAGCCCGCCGTGTCATTCTCCGGGCCCCAACAGCCACGGCAGCCCCCAGGAAGGAGCAGCCCCCACCACGACAGTGGAAAGATCCCCGAGCACCAATGTTGCTCACCCCGGAGGCCCTGCTCATGGCCCGAGACCTTCCCTGCAGGCCCGTGACAGCAGGGAGCCTTGGGGGCAGACCTGCAGGACACAACAGGGACAGAGGCCAAGCAGCGACACTGACGCCCGGACACACTCGGACCTCCTGTCCTTTAGCCCGGGGCGACCCCGCACCCAGTGGTCCCCAGCAGCCCACGTGGCGTCTGCCAGCCTCTAGCCCCAGAGGGGGGCCGGCCTGCCCAGCTTCTCGCCCAGGGGTAACGCGACCCATTAGCATGACACACACGGCTCCAGAGGTGGCCTGTGACCGGCTGGCCCAAGGACGCCCCTGATGCAGGGACGGCTATTACAAAGGCCGGGAGTCACCTCGACAACTCAAGAAGAAGGGGTGGAAACCAGTTTCCGCAGATTCTACCCAAGATGCTTAAACACCTATCTTTACTCCTCATTCGCTCACTGAAACACCTACTGAGCGCCTACGACGTGCCAAACTCTTGTGCTGAGGGCTGGAGACAGCACCGGGCGCGGCCACAAAGGCCCTCCGTCCAGGACGCTGGCGGGAGACAGTTGAGCAGCACCGCCCAACATACACATGGGGCCGGCCACGCCATTTAGGGCTGCAAGTGACCACCTTAAGAAACAGACACACGTGAAACTGACACTCTCCTTCCTGAACTCGATTTATCCAGAACATTACAATCTCAACAAGCCACCTAAATTAAAAATTAGTAACAAACCGTTTTTATCGGTCTTCTTCATATGAAGTCTTCGAAACTGGGTCTTGTGCTCTCACAGCACGTCTCCCTTCAGACTTCAGGGCTCTGAGTTCCCGTCTGGACGGTGCAGGCTCAGAGAAAAGCACCGCAGGGCGGGACGAGGGGAAGGGGGGGCCTTCCTGAGAAGGCAGGGGGCACTGGGCCGGACACTACGGTGGAGAACACAGGGCCATGGGGAGAGCCGGCCCATCATCAAGAACAGCGCGTGCAAAGGTCCTACGGCAGGAGGGCGCCGTGTGGGGGTGGGGTGGGGAGCAACTACCCCAGGGACAAACGGTGACCCAGGGAGGGCCGTGAGACCTGCAGCCAGGGTCTGGGTGCTGGATTACTGGACAGCTCAACCGGAGCCCACATCCGCTGTCAGGAGCTACAAACTAGGCCACCAGCAACCTTCACAGAGGTCATGTTACACTCCATCAAAACCAAGGAAACGGGAGCAATCTCAGAATCAAACTAAGTCTCTCCAACAGGTTCCACTGCCTCCAATAACGTAGCATCTGACATTTTAGCAAACAAACCACAGGGGCCTCTCCTCCGCACGTACCACACCCAGCATCTGCCCGAGAGCAGCGGTGCTCCTCAGAAATGCCGCTATTGCAAAATGTCAAGATTCAACTACTGGAAAAGTGCTCACTGGCCAGAAAAGAGGTCATAAAGGAAAGACGGCTGCCCAGACCCAGAGGCCGTGTTATTACGCCCCGGACCGTTTGAATTACCAAAGTATGTTCCCCACAGCACACACCCCTCTACCGGCTGCTAACCACCGTTGGTGCTGACAGGCGTCTACGCTGAGGGAGTTTCCAGAACAAGCCCTCGCCTGAAGGCCAACGTGGGGACCACCGGTGAGCGGGGCGGGCTCGGAGTGAAGGCCTCGCAAACCCACGCGACGCTGGCTCCCGTGGGCAGCGCCACCGCCACCACTGCGTGTGGCAACCACACCCTGGGCTCTGAGACCTCAGTGCTGACAAGGAAACCTCTCCCCGAAACGCACGGGAAAGAAAGGGAAGGAGACGGTGGGGGTCCTGACGACCCCTGGGTGGCAGCCCGCGCCCAACAGGGCCTCGCCGGGGAGCAGGCCGCCGTGGGCACTGCCCACAGCCGGGCTGTCCCTCTCCCGTGAGGCCCTCGCCGAGGGGCAGGCAGCCCCAACTTCACCACCGGCGCCCAAGCCGAGGGGCCCACCCACGCCCCGAGCCTGAGCTTCGTCCTGGGGCGCAGGAAGGCGACTCACTCGGCGTGCCCAAGGCAGAAGGACTCGATGCTGTGCGGCGCCGCGGCCCAGCTGACCCGGATCTTCTCGTCCCGGTCGGCGGTGAGGACGTAGCGGTCATCGGGACTCACGGCCTGCACACGGGGTCAGAAAGGACAGACCTGCCAGTGAGGGAAGCAAGCTGGGCCCCCCACCCCCACCCCCACCCCCAGGACCTGTCCCAGCTCTATGTGGGCACCGCCGCGACCAGACGCCCGTCTCAGGGCAGCCCTCCCCGCCCCTCCCCTACAGCACCCTCCCTCTCCTTCCTCCTCCAAGTGTCCCCGTGGCCAGCCAGTCAACAGAGTCCCGCGGGGCTTTCCTTCCAGAACCCCTCCCTCGTTGTCCCTGCTTCTCTCGTCAGGTCCCACCGCAGCTCCACCTCCCACTGGCTGCCCGCAGCCCTCGTCGGGCCTCTCGGGGAAACCGCTCCCGGCCCAGGGGTCCGAAGAACACTGAGGTGAGGCCCATTAAGGGGCCGAGCTGGGGACGAGCTGAGACCTTAGATCATGCCTGCCCTTCCCACACACCTCCTCTACCTGGTCACCCAACCCGGGCTGTCCCTTACATCCAGAAGCACCCAGCCACTGCCCAAGTGGCCCGCGGACACTCACCGTCAGCCTCGCCTTCCCAAACTCTGCTCCCAGGAAGCCCCACTCACGGATCCGCCGAGCTGCCCCGGCTACAGCCCGACAGCGGGGCTCACAGACCCGGCCTCGCGCCCCCATCGGACCCCCTGCCCCTCCCCCGGCTGGCTGTGGCAGTGTAACTAGGCCCGTCACCCACGTACCACGTCCAGCAACATCGACAGGTGCCCGAGCTCAAGCCTGCCGCACCCCTGGGGCTCCGACACCGAGAAGGAGTACACGTCCCCGGACTTGTCGGCCACCAAGAGCTTCTCCTCCGAGGCCGTGAAGGTCAGGGCCGTGCACCTCCTCACCACGGTCCTGGAAGGCAAGAGACGCCGCCATCGGCTCGCACAGGTCGGCCCGAGACAGGCCGGCAGACCCGCAGGCTGGCCCCCCGCTGGCCTGTCGGTTCCACGCCACACGTCGCCCCCTCCGCTCACCAAACGCAGTGCCAGAAACATAAAGCAATTTAGAGGCGTCCAGTATGGAACTTTCTCAAGTTTGCCGTGCGCTTGAAGACTATCATCATAAAATGTTGGGAGAATCGCCCTTTATTTGCCCTTCGGCCTCAGCACCGCTACTGTGCGTTCTGGGGAAGAAACCAACTTCACAAATGTATTTCCCAACGTGCTCTGGTCAGAACCAGAAGCCCCCACACCGCGTGGGACCCTCCTACCCTTGCAGCTTCCCATCAAGGAGCACCGAGTCCACGCCCCAGCCGGGCAGGAATCCCACGTGCTGCTGGGGCACAACGCCCTCGAAGGTGGGCGCCGCACCTGTCGGCAGACGCGGCCCTCGTGGGCCCTCCCCGCGGGGACAACTCCGGAGGCTGAGCTACAGCTAAAGGCACGCGCCGCTGGGGAGGTCCGCGGCCCGGCTCCGGCTGCGCGACGGTTAACACACGCGACTCAAACCCTTGGGCCAGTTTCACCAGAGCGGTCACAGCTGCCGGCTGCTTCCATACTGCGCCAGCCTCAGAAACAAAGTTACAGCTCCGGCCACATACACACCCTGACCCCACCAACCCCTCGGGCCCCTCTGGGTCTCACTACTGTGGGGAGCGAGGGCCATGCAGCTTCCTGCTGCCGCCACGGCCGGCATCTCCGCAAGGCCGGGGCCCTGACTTCTCATCCCACGGAACGGGCACCTGTGACCCTGCCGCACACACCGACACCAGCCCGTCTGCACGACCTACAAGGGCAGCTCTCCTCCAAAGAGCGGCGGTCCCTGCCCTGCTCTGTCCCCAGAGGGCGTGGAAGGGGGCCTGTGCAGACGGCGCCCCCCGGCTCCCCGCCGCTGGAGCCCCACACATCACTTGAAATGGAAACCAAAGCTGGAGGAAGCCACATCTCCAGTACGAGGACCCCACGAAGGCCCCCTGAGGTGTCGGGAGCAGAGGGCCCGCAGCTGTGTCCCCCGGCTCTGCCAGTGGTGGGGGGCTTTCATCTTCTCAGGCCCAGTGCCGGCAAGGGTTCCAGGGCGCTGCCTGGCTGTACGGAGCAGGGGGGGTGAACCTCAGCATTCCTCGGGATCTCTGCATTTCCCTCCCCAGAGTCACGGGGCTCACAGCCCAGCATTCCCATCCTCACGCCCCCCCCAGGGCCAGCCTGCCCCCCTCCACCGCCGAGCGGAGCACCGCTGGTCAGGCCGCTAGCTGAGCCCTGAGACGCCCCATGGGTCTGGCGCCCACCCGAGCCCAGCTCCAGAGAGCCTCACTTGTCCACAGACTGAGCGCGTGGCCCGCCAGGCCCGGCCAGGCCCCGAGGACACGAAGCTCCCGACGGCACAGGTCTCCAGCGGCCGGCAGCTTCGGGAGAACAATCGGGTTTCCTGGGACCCTGCCCTCCCACACCCCCGTCTCCGTCCAGTGCAGGCATTTTGGGAAATGGTGAGACGTCCCCAGTGAGATTTCTCACGGACACACTCATCACGACAGAATACTTTATTTCGGAAGACCTGCCCTCCATCCAGGGCCTCCGTCGGTGTAAACGGAAACCCCGAAACCAAGCGCTGCCACCCACATTTCCATCTGGGCTTTTCCTTAGGACCCCCCAAGATTAAGTCTTAGAGCCACCGCAGAGCGAGCTGTGAGCAACTCCTGGCCCTGTGTGGATCTGGGGAGCCCAGGACACCCCACCGCTGAGCTGAACGTCAGACGTGTGGAGGGTGGGTGTCCGTCCAAGGAAGGGGTCTGTCTGTCTGTGCTCCCACCAAGCGTGACGGCCGCGGGACCAGGCAGCAGCGCATCTTGCACTGAGGTCAGTGTGCGCCCTCAGAACAAGACAACGTGAGAAATGCAGCCCCTAGACTCGTGACGGGATGTGGCCCGACCCCGCCGTTCAGCAGCTGACGCAGACGGGACAGGAGTCACCCAGGGTCCCACAAGCGGCATCTGCTCGCACACGGACCTCCCACAGGCCACGCAAGAGGCCCTGCACACCCAACTCGGAGCTTTCCAACACAAAGCTAGTCCACCGATGTCAAAAACCAATTACAAGGGAAAAAACCCAGGTGCCAACCACTGTTTGCTAAGGTGGACGTGCCCAACCCAAGCACTTCTAGATTTCTAGGCCAAGACAGTCAGCCACAAGGTACCCTCAAAAATACAGCATCTTCCCCTCAAACACCCACGGGCCACAGTGCAGAGGGAACCGGACAGATACGCACAGGACGCTGTGCCCGGACCCCCATCCTGGGCCTTACAGGCCGCAGACCTTGCCCTGCGTTCCCCGACAGCCTGACAGCCACAGGGACCCGCTGCTGGTCCAGAGAAAGCCAGATTCCTCCCCTGCACACCCTGCACGATGCCAGGAGCCCCGGCACTCGCCCTCCCGTCAAGGCGCAAGCCCCACCACAGGAGGCAGGGGCGAGTTGGCGGGCTGTGTGGGCGGCCCCGGGCCCCAAGCTCAGGACGAAGGGCTACCCCTCAGTGGGGCACACATACCCAGACCGCCACCTGCAACCTGCCCTGCCGCTCTCCCTCAGAGTAAGACGAGGAATCGAAAGAGCACAGTTCTCCCCGACACAGGTGTGCGCCAGGTACAAAGGAAAATCCCTAACCCTGGCTGTGAGGAAGTTCAAACATTAGGACCCGCATGTATTTCTTTCTCTCTCTCTCTCTCTCTCTCTCTCTCTCTCTCTCTCTCTCTCGGGATAGTTAAACCGCAAAGCCTCAGGGAAGCAACGATGCGGACTGACTGCTCCGTGTGGGTAATGCCAGCCCTCACCCGCTGGAGGAAATAAAGAGCTTACTATCGGGACACTGTCCAAGCAAGAGAAACCTACACCTGCCCAGGGCCTGTACTGGCACCCCCCACCCCCTTAAGCCTGCTGTCTTCATTTCTGCCAGCACGAGGCCGGAGGAACCCTGGAAAGCAGGACGGCACAGTGGCCAGGGACGGCGACTGGAGCCGGGGAGACCAGGGGCAGGGCCCAGCTCTGCCCTCTGAGCCGACTGACCGGGATCAACTTCCAGACTCCCGCCAGGGACGTGGGTGAGAACGACGCCGCTGCCCCCCTGGGCCCAGGGCTGTTTCGCACACACAGAGACTACTGTGAGCTGCTCGTTCACTACGTCACGGTCACTACTGCCGCGGGCATGCAAGTGTAAGCTGTGCGTTCGACACGGTAATTATTCCACGTGAGCATTTCATACCTGACACTCAGACATTGCCATGGTTTTGTACGGAAAAGAATCAGACGCTTACTGTCATCAGTTAAAGCAAAATGGCCGCCAGACTTGGAGAAGGCGGACGCCAGGATCGTGTCACTCCCCTTCTCCACGGGCTGCCCGTCCTCCCTGAGGAAGAGAGGACAAGGACCATTAGTGCTCACCAGAGTAAACAAGGCTGACTCCTCCAGGCCGGCCTTATTCGTTTATAACGTAAGCAAGGACAGAAAATAGCACGAAGTTTATGGAGCTAGAATACAAATGCATGTTAAGCAGACAGGGGGAGGCTCAAAACAAGCTGTCATTTTTAAGGAATAAATCTAATTAAATGGAAGAATCTCTCAGCACACACACACGCACAGCAGAATCCAAGGAGCTGAACCAGAAAGACCCTCAGAGATCATACGGCCCACTCCCTCATGGACAAGAATGAATCAAAGACTAGAGTCAAAGATTAAATCGCATTTTAAAAAAACTGAGCTGTTAAGACCAATTCTATTAAGAAAAGGCACCATACAAAATTACCATGCTCTGCTTTCCTTATCTTTAAGTTAACTAAAACTAACCTCAACGCAAAGTTACACTGCATCATTTCAAGATGTCCACAAGAGTTACTGACAAAAACTCAAAGTATTTAGAAATACCCTACTATTCTTTTTTTTTTTTAAAGATTGTATTTATTTATTTGACAGAGAGAGAGATCACAAGTAGGCAGAGAGAGAGGGGGAAGCAGGTCTCCGCTGAGCAGAGAGCCCGATGCGGGGCTCGATCCCAGGATCCTGAGATCATGACCTGAGCCGAAGGCAGAGGTTTTAACCCACTGAACCCCCCAGGTACCCCAAAACCCTACTATTCTTAAGGCCAAAGTTAAACTTAGTTCTGCGTTTCCTTCCAGAGGTGTTACTTGGTTCATCCACAGCGCAGTGTAAACAGAAACGAAGAATTCGGTGCCTAAGCAACTTACTCAGTGAGACAACAATTTACTTCTTAGGCTACCCCGTCCCACTTAGTCCCACCACGATTACGCCTGAAGAGTCTGTCCCATCCTCTCACCCTTTATTCTCTTGTGACTTCTTTTCTGCAGTGCTGCAATCATACATGAAGAGGACATCATCATCACTAAGGAAAAACAGAAAGATTTTAAAGAGAGCACTTTATGAATTAAAATGTGAGGTTTTTTTCCCCAGAGCACAAATATTCTCATACTCAATAAATTAAGAGTCTTATCCATGACAAGAAATTGGGTACAATACTTCAGAGCAAGGTTACGGAGCTTTAGTCGCTTAATCTTTTCAGATCTGCCATACAAAACTGGCACCAAAAACTTTGTTAAGTAAAACAAAGGAGGACAAAAACTCAACAGGAAGTGACACGTTACTCTTTCACACCCTAGAAAATCAATGCGAGACGGTTATATTAGAAGAAATCATGTTCTGATATTTTTTGGTGAGATTCCTGCATCCAAATTTAAAACAGTCCCCACTTAAAAATGTCTTGACCAGGGGCACCTGGGTGGCTCAGTGGGTTGAAGCCTCTGCCTTCAGCTCAGGTCATGGTCTCAGGGTCCTGGGATCAAGCCCCATATCGGGCTCTCTGCTCAGTGGGGAGCCTGCTTCCCCCCTCTCTCTGCCTGCCTCTCTGCCTACTTGTGATCTCTCTCTCTGTCAAGTGAATAAATAAAATCTTTAAAAAGAAAATGTCTCAACTCCCCAAGAACGCTCCGTGGCGGCCCAGCACCTGCCAGCACAGGGGTGCGACCCTAAGCGCTCGGCAGTTTATGCCCATCTCCCTTCCAGTGCCTGGCAGACAGACACCAGCTATCTCGCACAAACGGCCTCTGAAGTAATGCACTGAGGCTTTTCCCGTGGAACACTGCTGTGGAAAGTGTTCCACAGTCACAGGGACACAGAAAGTGTCCCTGAGTCACAAAGTTGGCCACCACCACCCTATTTCTGCAAGAGGCACAAAGGAGAAATCTTACGTTTAAAAAAAATTTAAAAATGATGGGGAGCGCAGGGGGGAGGGCCCTCCCTCGGTGAAGGGTCGGGTCACGACCCCAAGGGCCTTGGGATGGAGCCCCTTATGTATCAAGTGTAATAAACCCTTGTCTCCCAGGGGCATGTGTCAGATACCGTTGAGCCTCTAAAAAGAATCCGGAATATACCATAAGTTTGTAAATTTTTTGTGAAAACTAAATCTAACATTGAGCTGGATTTCTGAAACCGAGCTTTGAGCCCAGAGCAGAGCCTGTGTTTACACTTGACACACGGTCCGTTTCAAGTATGAATCCAAACTACCCGGGGAAGGAGCAAGGGGCGGAAGCTGACCGTGGGGCATGACCACTGGATCAACACTTACTGTTAAAAATGCAGGGTGCCGTGTGAGAAAGCATGAAACCGGGGAAAGCTACAGCAGAACCGTGTGCAGGAGCACTGGGCAGGGTAAGACCGAGCGCCCCGAAGAGCGGGGTCGACCAGGGGGCGCGGAGAACGGAGAGAGGGAGTGCGCTCGGAACTCGGGCCCAACCCGTACCGAGGGCAGGGGCCACCTTCCTCCCAGAGCCCCCGAGCGGGGGTGGCCGCCGCCCCCTCCCACCCCCGAGACCCCGCGGTGGCCCCGCCCGCATCGCTCGCAGCGCCCGCACGTGACCCGCCCCGCAGCTTCCGGCGCCTACCCGGCCGAGAACGCAGGGCCGGCGGCCGTCGGCGAGGGGCGCGCCGGGGGCGGGTCTTGGCCCAAGGCCGACAACCAGGCGCGCCGGGGATCCCCCCAGGCCGGACGGCGCCCTGGCGGCGCGAGGGACTCTGCTTCTCCAGGCCCCGAGGCGCGCCCGCAGCCCCGGCCCCCCGCTGCAGGCCCAGCCCCTCACCTGCTCGCAGTGGAGGTGGCCAGGAACCGACTGCCGCCCCGCACCACCAGCGCCTGCCCGCACAGCGCCAGCCCCGCGGAACTCGCCATGCGCCCGCCCGCCGCGCCGCCCCCCCACGTGCGCCGCCGAGCCCCTCTTCCTGCCGGCGCCGCACAGTGACGTCACGCGCCGGCGCCGCTCGGCCCGCCCCCTCGGTGGCGAAGGCCGGGGCATGCGCAGAAGGTGCTCTCTGCCTTCGCCCTCTCGGCGGGGTGTGCTCAGTGGGTCGCCGGCTGGGTGCGGTGGGCGCCTACGCCCACGTAATGAATGCTTGCTGGGCGTCGCTCTTTTCCTCCACACTGGGCAGGCCCGCTTCTGGACCTTTCTCCGCTGCGTCTGGGCGCCGTGGTCCTGCTGGTACCTGCTGGGCTCCTAGTAAACGTTCCTGCAGGAGGTGGGGCGGGGGGAGGTGAGGGGGGTGAGCCCGGGGGGGGGGGCGGGGGGGGCCCATGCCAGTCCCGAGGTGGCTCGGGGCTCAGGCGCTGGAAGGAGCCGCCGCACCATCCCGTCGGAGGTCGGTCCCAAGTGCCCCAAGTCTCTCGTGGTCTCAGGCATAGCTCTTTGCCCGCGTTCATTTGTTCGTGGACTGCGTCACCGATCACCTATCACCCTGCGAGCAAGGGGACTTCTCAAGACACGCCGCCCACACACCCGTCCTGTTAACCTAGCCACTTAAATGCCTCTGCTGCGCGCCCCTTCTCTCCACCTCCATGGCCTCCACCATCCAAACCACAGCAGTTCCGCAGCTGCCCTTGTCCCCACAGATCCGCTTGCCACACGCAAGTCAGACACATCCTTGCAGAACAGGAATCTGATCATCGCATCCCCCTGCTTAAAACCAACAGGTGGCTTCTCCTTTTATGGCAAAGACCCAAGTCCTAATCATGCTCTAGCGAACTACTGTGGTCTGGCTCCCATCTGCTCCGCAGCCTCTTTCCCCTGCAGGCCCTTTTACTCTCCGTGCTGTAGCCATGACTGCCCTCCCGGTCACTGGCACAGTGCACTCACCCCAGGGCCTTAGCACGTGCCATTCTTTCTGCCTGAAATGTTCTCCCCAGCACCCCATCCATTTACTGTAACTAGTTAATTCTGGTCGCTCAATTTCATTTCAGTGGCCTCATCAGTCAGGGAAGCCTTCCCTGCCTTTCCATTATTTGTATTCGTGTTTATTTGTTTAATGTCTCTCCAGACTACAAAAGCCTAATCTTGAAGGTCATGGTCATCCCAACTTGCAGTACAATACCTGGCAAGAAGTCAGTGCCCAACCATTATCTGCTAAGTACATGATTGGAGGGAGCGAAGTCTTGAAGGAGCAGCTACTGTTACAGCAGAGTGAAGGAATGATGATAGGCAGGAGGCATAGGAAACCAGGAGAATCCTGACCCTAACCCCACCTCCTGTATGAATCAAGGATGAATTTATACCCGGAATCAAGGGCGGGTGCTGCCGGCAGAGCAGAATGCTTGGGAGAAAGCCAGACTTCCTTAAAGGCAATGTGGCAGAAGGGATTTTCATGGCGGCAGACAATGGAAGGACAAGGGACACAGAGGGTTGGGGAAAGGGGGAGGAGGAAGCAAAAGCAAGGGGGTACCCACGGAGGGGTTGCTGCTGGGCAGTATCCTCAGTGGAAGCAGGAGACTTCCCAGTGTTTCTGAAAATGGATCTGCAAACGTTTCTATTAGACTGATCTAGCTGGCGCAGCGCAAGTCCATACGCATGGTCTGGGATGTTTTTCAGGCATGCAAATGAGTTCACAGCGTCTATGTTGGCCAGGATAGTGATGCTAAGACCACAGAGATGGTAGACTGGGGCCAGTCATCACTAGGCTCACGAACAAATTGAGTTTCCTTTACAGTCATCCTTTACATCTTATAAAATGTTCCATTCGAACAGATAAAATTAACTATCATGTACCTGTTTGAGCTGACCTTGAAGTTCGCCTTCATGTTATAAGTTACAACCTTGAGAAGTAAGGACAGTTTTTTTTAAAAACCGTGGAGACTGAATAACAAAGATTTAAGGGAACTCCGCATCACAATATGCAGAGCGTGTGCAAATAAAAACTTAAAGAATCGTGCTTGATCATCCGATATGAACACAGCCTGGTCATTCTGATGTTTTTGAGGTCATGAATTCTGATCTTTTTGAGGTCACGAGGTCATTCACACTCTGAATTCTTACAGTACTTGTACAAACAAGATTTATTTGCCTAAAGATCTTTTTCTCAGCAAATTGTGGGATAACCCAAACTTTTTCATTTTAATCCAGTCTGAATTGAAATGGTTTTAAGCTTATTTTTATTTTTAATGTGTTGTCCAGGGGCTCAGTCCCCATCATTACTTTTATACATACGTGTAAACTATTTCAGCATTAATATGATGTGTTGATCTTTTTTTTAAAGATTACTTATTTATTTGACAGAGAGAGAGATCACAAGTAGGCAGAGAGAGGCAGGCAGAGAGAGAGGGGGAAGCAGGCTCCCCGCTGAGCAGAGAGCCCAACGTGGGGCTGGATCCCAACACCCTGAGACCATGACCTGAGCCGAAGGCAGAGGCTTTAACCCCCTGAGCCACCCAGGTAGGTTCATAGTGTATTTTCCCAAACCCACAACTCAAATTTCATTTCTGATAATTTGGCTGGGTTTGGTTTTGTTTGTTTGTGTGTTGTAATTTGTTAATGTAGCTAATAAAGTTATAACCAAGTTTTTACCTCTCTGAAGTTTACAAAATGATGAGGGCATAGTCAACATTTACAGCTTGGATAAAAATGGAGAGCCATTGGGTTTTGTACCGTTTCCCTTGGTAATTTTTCTCAAAGGAGTCAGTTGTGTTAAAAGAAGCTGTAATTAGTAACTGTTTTAGCAACTGTTACTAGTAACTACATCCGTTTTCTGATGTCATGATACTACATGATAAATACGTAACAAATATTGTATGACAACCAATTGTGTGGCCGAAAACAGTAATCATTTACTTAGCTCACAATTCTGTGGGTTGGCCATTTGGGCTGGTGTCACTTGGCTGGTCTGCTCATGTTGTCCGTGGCCTGCCACCTGGTTGGAAGAGAACTAGCTGGTCTAGGGTGGCCTGAGACAGCTTGTCCCTACTCCGTGTCACCCCCCAGGAGGATACTGGGGCTTAAAACTACATGGTAGGCACAGTCAAGAAAAACCCACAGGCCTTGTGAGGTCTGGGTGTGGAACCAGTATATTGTTGCTTCTCACATATCCTATTGGCCAAAACAAGACACAGAGGCAACAAGACCCAAAGTGGGGGTCGGAATAAACCCCCTCCTGCTGATAGGAACATCATAGTCTCATTACAAAGGGCCTGGGTAAAGGGTGGGGGGAGAATTGAGGGCATTTCTGTGGTCAGAGCTACTACAGTCCATCCTTTGGCCCCAATTATTCACAGCTCTCCACCAAAAAATAAAAAAACACCACTCACCTCCTCCCAAGACTCCCAGAAGTCTCACCCAATCCCAATACCAGCCTCAAGGGGCAGTGTCTCATGATCTATCCTGGGATGAATATGGCTCCTCGGGGGGGCCCCTCTTGAACCACCGGCAGATAAACTAAAAATCTCAATGAGCAGCCCCCCACAGAGCGTACAGTGGTCAAAGGGGAAAGGACCACCACTGGAATACTTCCACTGGAAAAGGGAAAGGATGGGGGCGCCTGGGTGGCCCGGTCGGTTAGGCGTCCAGCTCTTGGTTTCAGCTCTGGCCGTGGTCTCAGGGTGGTAGGATCGAGCCCTGCGTCAGACTCCGCACTCGGCATAGAGTCTGCTTGGGATTCTCTCTCCCTCTCCTTCTGCCCCTCCCACCTGTGTGTGTGCACTCTCTCTCTCTCTCAAATAAATAAATAGATATTTAGAAGAAAAGAAGAAGGGAAGAAGGGGTGCCCAGAGCATTCACTGGTGCGCTGCAATCCCTAAATGTACAGTGAGAAAGTGCGGGGGACCACAGGAGAAGGGAGTGCTCCCCACTGAGGCTGAGATGTGCCTGCTGGGACCATTGCCGAGGCTGCACCCCAGCATGACCCTTACCTCCGCCTTCCCGGAGATCCCTTTGAGAAATGTGCCCTTTGAGCAACTCTTAAACTCCTACTATGCTTTGCAAATTGGGGGCCCAGAGGCCTTTTTTTCACTCTAAACTGTCCAGGCCCCTGAAGGTGGTGCTTTGGCCAGTACAAGGCCCTTCAACACTTTGTGGGGGTGTCAGCACCATGGCTGAATGAGATACCCCTTGCCATGTGCCCCCACTCAACAACAATTTGGCATCCACGGACAGAGTGCCTTTGTGGGAACTGTGGGACCCGGCCCCACACACCAAGGGGCCCAGGCAGGCTCCCACCTACCCACGTGTCCAGTAAAAGCCACACAGACTTGGGTGCCAGCGGTGAAGCCTGCAGTGGCCCGTGCACTGGCTCCACCCCCGCGTGGTCACGGTCTGGGAGCCCCTGGAAAACATCATCTTAGACAATCCCCCCCAAAGGAAAGAGCTTTTGTGGGAGTCCAGGTTTCCAACAGACAATTCCAGGACATCGTTAGAACAAAAAAAATATGAATTTGGATGCATTGGAGAGGGTAAGAGGAACGGCGTGACTTTACCCAAGTCATCCCTCCCCCGAGGCCCTACAGCTGAGCGAGAGAGCTTCCCAGCCCAGGATTTCTCTTCTGCTACAGGGAAAGTGAGAATGTGTGAGTGAGCACCTGACTTCCCCAGCTGTGTGAGATGCTGCCAAGGTTACCCATGTGTCTCTAGCCCCTTCCAGAGTGTGGGTCATGAGTACCACGGGCAGGAAGAGCTAGGAGAGCAGCAAACAGAACTCCTCAGGGGCAAGAAAGGGACCCCAATACTCCCATCAAAGAGCCTGCCCGTGAGCCACTAGAGACTTGCCCACAGATCCCCCAGCTGGCCCTTTGGCACCCCCAGTGCTCCACGCACTTCACCCCACACACCCCCACTCTGTGACCAGCGCCCTGTGCGCACTCCCAATGGCAGTGAGAGTGAGTTTCGGCAAACAGCTAGTGAGCACTCATGAAATAAGGGGCCCCAATCCACGGGTCAGGAAGAGACCATGAACTTGAGCTTTAGCACCACCTTTGGGAAACAAGAGAGCCAGGCTGTCAGCACTCAACCTAATTAATTGTGGGGTGGAGAGAGGGCATAGGAGCTTAAGAATCAGCCACAAGAGGGAGCAAGAAATGAGGACGAGGCACATGCACAGAAGGTCTGAGATTGCTCCAGAACCCCTGGCAGGGCTGACGGAAGATATTTCTCTCCCAAAAGCAGTTAGTAAAGTCCAGAGAAGGAATGGCAACTTCAGATGGGAGCACAGCAGCGCCAGACTTCAAGGAACGTACAAAATCAAAGAAACATGATGCCACCAAAGGATCGTTAAGAACCTTCGAGCAACCGCCCCCAAAGACCTAGAGATCCGTGACTTACCTGATAATTCAAAGCAGCTTAAAAACAGTTTTAAGGAATGAGCTGCAAATGCAAGAAAGCAAGCGAACGAAAAAAGACGATGCAACAAAGTCAGGAAAACAATGTATGAACAAAATGAAAAGCTTCGCAAAGACGGAAAGCATAAGGAAGAACCAAACAAGAATTCTGAAGCTGAAGTATACAGTGAACGAAATGAAAAGTGCAACAGAGAGGACCCACAGCAGAATGGGTACAACAGAAGAGAATCCCTGCAGTGGACGGGGCCTTGGACGTCATCCGGTCAGAGGACGACAAGGGGGAGGGGACCAGAGAGCGAAGAAAGCCCAGGTGAGCTGTGGGATGTCAACGAAAGCAACTCTGATTCGTTGGAGGTCCAGAAGAGGAGAGTGGGAGAAAGCGGCAGAAAGTTATTTAAAAGAAATGGTGGCTGAGAACTTCCCAAATCAGGAGAGACATTTGGATAGCCTAACACTTGAGGTTCATGATCACCGAACAGACTCAGCTAGAAGAGATCATTTCCAGGACACATTACAATAAAACTGCCCAAAAAAATAAGGACAAAGAGGGAATCCCAAAAGCAGCAGGAGAGAAGAGGCTCGGAAGGTACAAGCTGTCCCCCAGCAGGCGGTCAGCAGATTCCTCCGTGGGGACCTTACGGGCCAGGACCGAGCAGCAAGGGAGAGTCAAAGGAAGACCCCGCCAACCGAGAATCCTCCGCCTGCAAAGCTGTCCTGCAGAAATGAGGGAGAAGTAAAGATTTCCCAGACAGACGAAAGCCGAGGGAGCTCGTGGCACCGGAGCTGCTGTGCAGGAAACACGGAGACGAGTTCTGCCAGCTGGAATGGGAGGGCGCTAACCAGGAATGAGGACACACAATAAGGGTGCGCGTACAGTCAGGCTCGGGGTCGTCTAATACCGTGATGCGGTGTGTCAACCACTTACCTCTGTGTAAAGCTGAAAGGATGACAGAATCCGAAATCACTGCGGCTACGATCACTGGTGCGTGAATATAGAAAACACGAAGACGTAAACGGTGACGGCAAAAACATCCGGGGGAAGACCCGGAAAGGTAGAGTTTTGGCATTCGGTCAAGTTCAGTTGTAATCCATGGAAAATTGACCGTAATATCCATAAGGTGGGTTATATAAGCCCGTGGTCAGCACGAAGCAAAAACCTACAGTAGGGGGCGCCTGGGTGGCTCAGTCGTTAAGCCTCTGCCTTTGGCTCAGGTCGTGACCCCAGGGTCCTGGGATCGAGCCCTGCATCCGGCTCTCTGCTCAGCAGGAAGCCTGCTTCACCCTCTGCCTCTGCCTGACTCTCTGCCTACTTGTGTTCTCTCTCTCTCTAATAAAAAAAAAAAAAAAACCTTACAGTAGATTCACAGAGGAGAAAGAAAGGAGAACCAGAGCCCACCGCTTTGTGGAATGATGGAAAAGTCGTCACTCCACAAAGGAAAGGAACAAGAAAGGAAAGGAACTAGAGAGGAGACTGTCCAGGACATTCCTAGATAGATATAAATATTGATATATAGATGTCAATATTGATATGTATAAGTATATACTTGGTATTCATATATATAATATATGTAAAATACATGATATAATATAAAAATATGGATATGTAATATATGAATACATGTATATATATTATATCATATACTATTTTATATATTTATACATAATTATATATTTATATGTAATTACCACATAATTATATATTTATATTATATTAAAACTTAATATTATATATTTTATGTTGATATATTATTAATATGTTGATATTAATTAACAATATATTGCTATTGTTTATACTAATATATTGACATAATATATACATATTAGACAAATATTGTCTATTATAAATATTGTCTTGTCTATTATAGACAATATTTATATAAGTATAAAATTATATAATTATTATATAATTGTATAAATATATGTAAATATAGTCTTTGTAAATACATAACCTATAAATACATATTTATATATTCATGAGTATATAAATATATATTTATATACAAACATATATGAATATATTCAATATATGTTGAATATATACTTGTAATACACCAAGTCATTACACTGTATACCTTAAACTTAAGCAACATTATATACATAAGTTATATTTCAATAGAGCTTGAGAAAAAAGAATTTCCTTAAAAAAATAAAGTCATTTGTATTTTCCCATCCGATGTGGTTTTGACATGTTGTAGGGGGAGTTACAGTTTCCCCCAAAAAAGATAAGTTGAAATCCTAACCCCTGGTACTTGAAATGTGACGTTATTTGGAGATAGTCTTTACAGAGGATTTCAAGTTCAAATGATGTCATCAGAGCGGGCCCTAATGCAGCATGACTTGTGTCTTTATAAAAAGGGGAAATTGAGGCACAGAGACAGACACGCACAGAAGACACACAAAGAGAAGCCATATGAAGACAGGCAGAAAGGAGGGCATGCCAGGGATGGGCTCGGGAGAGGCAGGGAAGGGTTATGCTCAGGGTCTCAGAGGATGCTGTTCCTGCTGCCACCTTCTTTTAGGACTGTATCCTCCAGAATTGTGAGGCAATACCTTCCTGTTGCCTTAAGCCAGCCAGGTTGCGGTCCTTTGTTATGGTAGCTCTAACAAACTAAAGATACATTTGTATCTTACTCCATGCCAGCACTCACTCCTCGCCCTTACTGGGTAGTGAGTGTGGCCCTTAGAAGGCAGGCTAGAGTCCAGTAATGGCCCACTTGGTGAGGTGGGAGAAACATGAAGGCATACAGCCAGATTAAATATGCAAGATTCAGGGGCGCCTGGGTGGCTCAGTGGGTTAAAGCCTCTGCCTTCAGCTCAGGTCATGATCCCAGGGTCCTGGGATGGAGTCCCGGATCGGGCTCCCTGCCCAGTGGGAAGTCTGCCTCTCCCTCTCCCACTCCCCCTGCTTGTGTTCCCTCTCTTGCTGTGTCTGGCAAATAAATAAAACAAATCTTTAAAAAAAAAAAAAAAAGTAGACATCTAAAACTACCATATAACTTTGGGGCACCAAATAAAACAAACCACTTAAGGCTTTTTTACTCATTAAAATGCATTATGAAATATTTCATACGTGGCAAAAATATACAAGAGCAGATACTCCTGTGCCCACAGCACACAGTAAGAAACAACGAATGTTACGAAAGAACACAAGTCTCAAGGCTCCCTTCCACGTGGACCTCACCTGGCCCTCCATGCCCGCCGGAGGTAGTCAGTCACCCATCCTTCCGGGGGGCTTGTCCTTGCTAGTGAGTAGGAAACTATGTATTCTGGACTCCAGTTCGTTATGAGTTGAATGATTTCCCAGCTTGCGGCTTGTCTCTACTTCCTATAGTGCCATTTGCTAAACACAATTTTCAATTTTAATGGAAATATCTTGGGACGTCCTACACCCTGGGAAGTGTGTGTGTGTGTGTGTGTGTGTGTGTGTGTTAACCCCGAATTCAAGAGAGGGTAGGCCTTGAGACATTTTTTTCCACCCAGTGCCCAGGCTGAGACAGACTCATTTCGTGTGACCTTTCTTTGCAAGCAAGTGGTTTTGCCCACGTTCCCCCTGTCACCGAGAGTCAGCTCTGCCAGGCTTTCCTCCTGTGCTCCCCAGCCCACTCCCCCTGCTCCTGGCTCCAAAGTCCTCTGGACATCAGTCAAACAATACTCTAACTCACTGAGATCAGCAAATGCTCCCAGGACAATGTGACTTCTTGCGGTTTCTCGCTGGTGTTTTAGTCCCTGGGGACACATACTTCCTATGGTCCAGGACATTCCAAACGATGAAGAAAAATGATCACACCAGACCAAGATAGGCAGCACTGAAAACACCAAATCAATTCAGCAGGAATGCACACTCACCCCCCGGCTCAGGAATTCCCACAGATAAGAGCCCAGAAATACATGAGTCTCTGGTCCACCACGGCCCAGCGATCACTGACAAGGGCCGGCAGAGCACAGATCTGCACGTGGGGACAGAACTGATCATTTGAAATTGTGCTTGTGATATTTTACCCAGCATTGTGAAATATTCTGTAGCCCAGAAGTTTTTCATACTATCTAGTGGCCAGATACTCCCAGGGACAGAAGTCACTATCTGTGTTTTAAAACAGAGTTTAGAGGCACCTGGGTGGCTCAGACAGTTGAGCGTCCGACTCTTGATTTCTGCTCAGGTCATGGTCTCAGGGTCGTGGAATAGAGCCCCCCCACGTCAGGCTCCATGCTCAGCAGGGAGTCTGCTTCCTCCTCCCCCTCACCCTCTCCCCCTCCCCTTGTGCACGTGCTCTCTCTCTCTCTCTCTAATAAATCTAAAAAAAAACCCCTATAATTTAGGGGTGCCTAGGTGGCTCAGTCAGTTAAGTGTCTGTCTGACTTTTGATCTCAACTCAGATCTTGATCTCAGAGTTGTGAGTTCAAGCCCAGTGTTGGGCTCCATGCAGGGCATGAAGCCTACTTTAAAAATAAATAAATAAAATGACGATAATGATAATGATAATGATGATGATAATAATAATAATGAAATAGCTTAGACACCCAATTTCACTTTAACTTTCCTTATTTTGTCTTGATTAAAAAAAAACCTTTTAAATTTACTTTTCCTGTTTGCTTTTTTTTTCTTCCTCCTTTTTCTTTTTAAAATTTTATTTACTTATTTGACAGAGAGAAATACAGCAACACAGGGAATACAAGCAGGGGGAGTGGGAGAGGCAGAAGCAGGCTCCTCACCCAGCAGGGAGTCCAATGCAGGGCAGGATCCCAGGACCCCAGGATCATGACTTGAGCTGAAGGCAGATGCTTAAGGACTGAGCCTAAGACAGGCTCCCCTGAGCTGTTTTTTCTTAAAGATGTTATTTATTTATGTATTTATCTATTTGTTTGTTTGAGAGGGGTGGGGAGAGCATAAGCAGGGGAGGGAGAAGGAATCCAAAGCAGACTCCTTGTTGGGCATGGGCCTTGATCGCGGCTTGATCCCGTGATGATGAAATCATGACCCAAGCAGAAACCAGTAGTCGGACGCTTAACCCACTGAACCACCCAGGTGCCTACCCCACCTCCCCGAGCTAGCTACCTATTTTTATTCTCTCTTATTAAAAAGAAAATTATCTTACTAAGCATAAGGCATCCTATATTATGGTCACCCTAAATAGTATTTTAGGGGCACCTGGGTGGCTCAGTCAATTAAGCGTCTGACTCTGTGCTCAGCATGGAGTCTTCTTGGGACTCTCTTTCCCTCTACCTCTGCCTTTCCCGCTCATGCTCTCTCTCTCTCTCTCAAATCAATCAATCGATCTTTAAAACAACAGTAGTATTTAAAACCAGTGTTATTGAAAACTTTGTAAAATAAAAAAACACACTTCATTTAAAACACATAATTAAGTTGTATTAATTTACATAGAAAATGACATAACACATTTCCTTTGGGGCTTAAAAAGCACATATGTTGGGGCGCCTGGGTGGCTCAGTCGTTAAGCGTCTGCCTTCGGCCCAGGTCAGATCCCAGGGTCCTGGGATCAAGCCCCGCATTGGGCTCCCTGCTCAGCAGGAAGTCTGCTTCTCCTGCTACCATTCCCTCTGCTTGTGTTCCCTCTCTCGCTGTGTTTCTCTCTGTCAAATAAATAAAATCTTAAAAAAAAAAGCACATATGTCTTGGGCAAGAATGCAGAGCTAGGGTGTGTGTGAGGATGGCAGGAACCTGAGCATTTTTATTTTCCTTTTTGGCCCAAACACCTTTGAGTTCAGGGTTAGGTCCAAGTGAAGCTCCATTTTCCAGTTATCTTTAAAAGAAGTTTTATTGGCCCTTAGGAGACTGAAAGGGGACCTGGAGTAATTTAGAGAGACCTTTGTGTGATTAGTAAGGAAATATAGGCAAACCTAAGTTTTTGAGGTTTTTGTCTAAAAACTGCCAAGTTACTACTTGCTAGGCAAGGTGATAGGTGTGGGAGAGATGAAATCTATAGTTTTCCAGCTGGTTAGAAAACATGATATAATTCCCTCTTCACAAATACCCGTCAAAGCACAGACCCCCTCTCTCTGGTCTCCACTTCTTTGATTTTTCTGCAACACCTTGTATTTGCCTCTTGCACTTGGCCCTGTCCTTTCTATTCCCTCTGTCCTGGTCCGAAGTCCTACCTGACTGCATTAGCTTCCTAGGTGGTCCCGCTCCCTCCAGGCTCAAATCCTGGCCTTCTGTCTTGTTGCCATAGTTACCTACACACACAATCACGCTGCTTCTTTGAAAACCACCAACATGGCTCCCCCCACCCTACCCCCCACCGTGTCTCTTCTTCTCCAGGGCTCCCCTCAACCATATTGATAGGGTTTGGGGAATCTAGGTGAGGTTCGGCGGGGTGAGGTCTGGAGCCGACAGCCAAGAAAGAATTCTTGAAACATCTTTGGTGCGCAGTGGTGGTTTGTTAAAGCCCGGGGACAGGACTTGTGGGCAGAAAGAGCGGGTGCACTGAGGTTCTGAAGGGTGGCTGATTATCTACTCTAGGGTTGGGAGAGGTGAGGACAAAGGGAGGTTTCTAGAGAGAACTTTCATATGTAAAGACTCACAGGATACCAGAGGCCTTGCTGTTGTCAAGTTAAGGTTGTTTACCCCTCGAGTAAGGTGTTAACAGTAAGATAGTTGGGGAGCATCTGGGTGGCTCAGTGGGTTAGAGCCCCTGCCTTCGGCTCAGGTCATGATCTCAGGGTCCTGGAATCGAGCCCCGCATTGGGCTCTCTGCTCGGTAGGGAGCCTGCTTCCCTCTCTCTCTCTGCTGCCTCTCTGCCTACTTGTGATCTTTCTGTCAAATAAATAAACTCTTAAAAAAACAAAACAAAACAGTAGGATAGTTGAAAGCTTCCCAGTGGAATGTTACATCCCTCCTACCACACAGGTCTTTACCAATGGGCTGCAGTTTTAAAAAAAATTCAATTTTATTTACATTTCCTTCTGCCTCAGCCTCCCTCAATTTTATGGAGAGGAGGGTGATGTTAGGGCTTCAGGAGTTATGGGTCTCTGGAAGTTTGGCTATTGCTGAGAAAGCTTCTTCCTTGCACATCACTAGGACATGTGCCCCATTCCCTGCTCGTTCTCTCTCTTTCTCAAATAAATAAAAATTTTGTAAAAAGGATAAATCTGTTATCAAGGTTTTCCCTTCTGGAGAAAACAAGGATCCCTTTCTCATTAAGACCTCACACTGTCCCTCTGCCTCCCTGGGTGAGTGGTGGCAGGTCGCATTTCCATTCTCAGGGTTCCAGAGTCCCCTTTGACAGGGGTCTGGGGGGACCTGTTTCTGCCCGTTTATCTTGCCACTTGAATGAGTCTCCACTTGGTCCGGGTGGAGTCAGAGGAGCGGGCACGTTCATCTTCCAGGAGTCAGTGGACAAGGCAGCTGTGCGGCAGGGAGGCACGATCAGTAAGGGAACAGGGGTCCGGTACCTGCGCCTGCTCCCGCTCGGCCCCTCCGCCTTACTTGGGGGAGTCACTGCACTGCAAGCCGTAAACATTCAGGTAAAACAAAGTGTGCGTCCCTGACCCGCCGACTCCGGCACCGGTGCTGTCGGGGGCTCACAGGGCGCGCTCGGTGGCCCGCAGGATGGGCAATGACCCGCGGCGGCGACCGCTGCTGACCGCGCGCCCGGCGGGCGGGGGGGTCCGACCTGACGCCGCCCGGTGGCCGCCGAGGGAGGCCGGGGCCTAACGTGCCGCGGGGCCACCAAACCGACGGGGACAGCAAACAGAGCCAGAGGTGCCCAGGACACGGGCTGAAGTCTGCGCGCCGGGGAACGTGCTGCCTGCCCTCCGGGGACAAGGACACCGCAAGAGCACCCGCCTGCCGCGCGCGCAGGGAGCTGCAGAGCTGCTCGCGCGAGAACCGCGCGGCCGGGGATTGGCGCTCCGCCTGCGGGGGGCGTGGTCTGAGCCGCCGAGCGCGGAGCCTGGAGGCAGCGGGCATGCGCCCTCCGGCCCAGGCCTCTGCCCCGCCCCGCCCCGCCCCCGTACCTGCCTGTGATTGGTGCTTTCGGCCCTGGGGGCGGGAACCTCAGCGGGTGGTGCGCGCGCAGCGGTGGCGTCAGTGCGGGTGCGACCTCTGGCTGTCCGGCGTTCGTCCGGCGCTCACCCAGTGTCCCCGTCATGGCGGCCTCCCTTCTGCTGTGGCGAGGACGGTCCGGGGCGCTGAAGGTAAAGGGGAGCCGGGCCGGCGGCGGGGAGCCAGTGTGGGGCCACGGCCATCTCCAGCCGTCCTGCTGGGCCGTTGACCCGCCGCCCGCGTGCAGGAGAGGGCGGCGGGCCGGAGCAGGTGGCCGGGGGGCGGGCCTGGGGGGCGGCCGAGCGAGCGGGCCCTGAGCCGGGCCACAGCCCCTCGGCGGGCCCCGATCGCCCGGGGAGCCCCAGGCGTGCGAGGCTGGGGCCACGGCAGGTGCGAGGGCTCCCAGACGTCCGGACCGTTGGGAACAGCGTCTTGACCTCGTATTTAGCCTGGAGAGGAGAGGGGAGAACTTTCAGGTCCTGGCTCACCTGGTAACTTGCCGGCAGCCGCTGGGAAGCCAGCTTACAGGACCCCGTCTGTGGAAAGAGGAAGGAAGAAGGGCTTTCTTTTTTCCGTGTAGAAAAAAATGTAAGGCTACTTCACTGTATTTGAAATCTTGAGTGCTCTTATTATGAAAGCACTAACTCTTCATGGCGAGGTAGAGTCTAGATGGCCGGAAATCTGTTTCAGAGTCCACCATTTAGTCCTTGAAATCCCTCGTTCCAAAAGATTGTTTCAGCTTTCATGTGTACACATGGACGCCTTGCCGTTATGTTTACCTTCGCATGTATAGGAGAGGCACGTCTGTTCTACATCCCGCTTCTAGAAAGGTGCTCCGCACATAATAGCCCTTGGTGATTACTTGCCCAGTGAATTGTCAGTTTATAAGATGTTTACCACTTACAGTATCAATAAAATGGTTTCGAAGCCGTTATTGTTCACCTACATCATTAACAGTCAGATAGTATTTCTTCTAGTTAGGGTTCTAAGTATAGGAGAACATTTTTTTAATGTAATCCCTTTTTTTTATTAACATATTATGTATTATCTGCCCCAGGGTACATGTCTGTGAATCGTCAGGCTTACACATTTCCCAGCACTCACCATAGCACATACCCTCCCAATGTCCACAACCCAGCCACCCTATCCCTACCCCCCGCCTCCCAGCCACCTTTAGTTCGTTTTGTGAGTTTAGGAGTCTCTTATGGTTTGTCTCCTTCCAGATGCCATCTTGTTTCATTTCCCAACCCCACCCCCACGACCCCCATCCTGCCTCTCAAATTCTTCATATCAGAGAAATCATATGAAAATTGTTTTTCTCTGACTTATTTCATTTAGCATAATACCCTCCAGTTCCATCCACATCGTTGCAAATGGCCAGATTTCGTTTCTCTTGATGGCTGCATAGTATTCCATTGTATATATATACCACCTCTTCTTTATCCATTCATCTGTTGATGGGCATCTAGGGTCTTTCCATAGTTTGGCTATTGTGGACATTGCTGCTATAAACATTCGGGTGCACGTGCCCCTTTGGATCACGGCGTTTGTATCTTCAGGGTAAATACCCGGTAGTGCGATTGCTGGATCGTAGGGTAGCTCTATTTTCAACTTTTTGAGGAACCTCCACACTGTTTTCCAGAGTGGCTGCCCCAGCTTGCCTTCCCACCAACAGTGTAGGAGGGTTCCCCTTTCTCTGCATAGGAGAACATCTTACACAAAGAATCAGAGTTAGGTTAATAGGTAATTGGGGACTACAAATCAGTGTGCACAGGAGAAGCTCTATCTTGACACTTTTCTTGGAGTTACATAGTTAATAAGGACTGTCCTGTGTTTTGTTTTGTTTTTTTCTTGCGGCTTTTTTTGTATTTCCAAAGTTAACATAATACACACGTTACGGAAATTGTGATAACCATGTGAAATATACCGTATGAATGTTTAGTAATAACACATCGTATTTCTATGTTGTAACAGCTTCTGAATGGTATTACTCCGAAATGTCTGTATTTGTTCATTCTTCTGACAGACCCTGCTCCTAGAAGCACGAGTGTTTCGAGGACTTGCTTCCACGGTTTCTCTCTCTGCAGCATCAGGGAAGAGTGAAAAGGGACTGCCACCAAATTCCAAGAGGCAGAGTCCGTCAACAGGTAAGATTTTAATGATAGTCGTCAGGGAAAATAAATCAGTCTGCTTTCCAAGCTTGAAAAGTTTTACTGACTATGTAATTTGGTTCTTCACTCTAGCAATGCCTTTCTAGCAATGTCCAGGTTATAATCAGACATAAGACCTGTGACAGATTTTAGACCAAATACATCAGTCATGTAATAGTCTTTGACTCAATATTTAGCCCTGAACCAGTTCTGCCTGTGTTTTCTACGTGCCATACTCAAACACATAGCAAGGGGGTGCAGAGTGAGAAGACGGGGGCATTTAGGTGGCCCAAGTTCAAAGCCCACAGTACCGTGATAGCTCAGAAACCCACCTTGCTTTCCTTCCCTCAGCTGTGGCTTTTCTCAGGGTCTCTGAAGCTCATATGTGGCTTCCCAGACTTTGGTGGGCCATGGGCCAGGATTGCAAACGTCCTTTTATGACCATGGACAGGGAGTAAAGGACAAAGGCCGTTTTCCATGACAGCTTACTTTGATGAAGCTTGATGTGTGATCTGTGTCCAGCTCTTTCCATGGTCATTTTGACCATTATTACTGGCTTTACTTTTTTTTTTCCTCCCGAATAACAATGTAGCATATCCTCATGGAAGGAAAATAGAAAATGCAACAGTGTATTTTAAATACTTCTCTTCTGGGGGCACCTGGGTGGCTCAGTGGGTTAAAGCCTTTGTCTTCAGCTCAGGTCATGATCTCAGGGTCCTGGGATCTAGCCCCGCATCAGGCTCTCTGCTCAGCGGGGAGCCTGCCTCTCCCTCTCTCTCTGCCTACTTGTATCTCTCTCTCTCTCTCTGTCAAAAAAGTAAATAAATAAATCTTTAAATACTTCTCTTCTGGGAATTTTGTTTTTTGTATTTTCTATTGCCTGTTCAATACTAATAACTGATTAAAGGGGCACCTGACTGGCTCAGTCAGTGGAGCGCTCAACTCTCAATCTCCAGGTTGTGAGTTTGAGCCCCACATTGAGTATAGAGATTACTTAAAATCTTAAAAAAAAAATTTAAAAATGAAAGATGTATATTATACTCTCTGCAAACCTTTATATGTGGTTCGCAATGATAATTTGAGTTTGTCTTATTTTCATCATTTACCATTTCCTCAATTTGAATATTTGGAAGCGTTTAGGTATATTTTGTTTTGTCCCTCCTTGGTGTGTACACAAAACCATCGATAGCGTTTTAAAATTTTGGCCCTTTTTGGGCTGTGCTGGCCCCCAGCTGTCTTGCCTGCCCTGTCGATGTCGACTAACGTCGATGTCGACTAAGGAAACACCTCTTCCTGATGGCAGCTCAGGAGAATTCTGTTTAACTCAGAATGTTTTATTCTTTTCAACTCAGTCCAGTTTTAAACCCAGTGTTGTTTTTTTTTTTTTTTTGCTTTTTAGCAAAACCACAGTGCCATGATGACTCCTAAAAAACATTTACAGCCAGAACGTCAGTTCAGTTGGCCCGTGTTTGACATTCTTTCAATGTTTACTGAAGATTGGTTACATCTCATTACTTATGTTATCGCTGCCTTAACTGAATTTTAGGCTTGTATCTACACTCCTACGTCCTAGGTTTATGGCACTGAGCTAACGGGTGTGTGAGTGGAGTGGGATTCTGGGTCATGGGACAGTTGTGGGTGCAGTTATGAGAAGGGAGCACTGAGCTGGGAGTTGGGCTCGGGCCTGTGTCGTTCCCGCCGCTGGATGCAGAGCCTGCCTCCTGTGCGGGGCCAGCGGGAGGTACACGTGTGTGCTGTGTGGGTCACAGGGTGCTCCCGGGTGGGAGGACGGGATGCAGAACCATGCTGTCTCTAACGCACAGTACGTTTGTGTCCCATAATTTCAAAAATAACTTTCATCCGTGTATGAAGAAAAAAAAGGAGTGCTTCTGAATGGACAGGTGCAGGTCTCCACGTCTGCCAAAGGGTCAGTACTTGGAAGACCAGTTGAGTGTCTTTTTGCCTGGCACGTTGCCAGCTTAAACCCCATCCACTCTCCGTGGCTTCGGCAGCTCCAGCGGAAGTTGCCTGCATGCAGGCTGGACCCTGAGCACTCACCCTTGGGGTCACATCTCTAGTCAAAGGGTCCGCGTCAGAGGCTGGGTCCTGGGGTTACAGACGCCTTCTGCCTCATGGCATCTGGAGCTCTGACTTCCTGTGGCCCACGCGTCCTTCTCGAGGGGGGCCACAGCGCAGCTGTCAGAGCCCAGGGTCTCCGTGGAGGTCCCCCTCCCGCAGAACTGCCAGGCTCCCCAGCTCTGATGTTCCTTTGAATCCAGGCACTAGGCTGGGTTTTGCCTCAGTCAGTATTAAATCATTGATAAACTCTTGCATTGGTTTTGTAAAGAATCTGTCAGGAAGCCAAAGTTAATTATCCATTTCAAGTCCTCACTTCAGTTTGAAAAGTGAGGACTCTTAAAAAAAAAAGTGAGGACTCTTTGGAAATAGGGATTTGCTGTATTTAATCCTAACCCACAGCGCCAGGCCCTGCTCCAAGCACTCCAAATAGTGTGCTTGTGTCTCGTCTTGTGTCTCGTCTAGTGTCTCGTCTGGTCCTCACCACCCTGTGAGTAGAGACTTAGTATCCCTGCGATATAGATGAGGAAGTAGAGGTGGGAAGAGATCCGTGAGCTGCCCACGGTCCCACAGTCAGACAGGAGCCCAGGCGGTAGGTAAGGCCCCACCGTCTGTGTTGTTAATCACTGTGCAGTCTTGCCTCTGAAAAAAAAAATCTCGATTCTCAGGTATTCATTAAAAAAAACCCCAAACTTTATAGTCCTATACATGTACAAAAGAAAAAGTTTTAATTAGCATATAAAATTTGAGTAACTGTATTCTTTCATGTTGTCGAAATGTGTGTTTGTTTTTTAATGTGCTTTGTTTCCAAGATTAGTTTTGTGACCCAGTGAGAAGATAAGGAAGGATTCTAATGTGGTTAATCCACTTCAAACAGCAATAGTCATTTTTGTCTTTAATAGGGAGACCACTAGGGGTGCCCGGCTGGCTCAGTTGGTGGAGCATGCGACTCTTGATCTCAGGGTTGTAAGTTTGAGCCCCACGTTGGGTGTAGAGATTATTTAAAAATAAAATCTTTAAAAAAAAAAAAAAAGGCTTTGATAGGGAGACCACTAAAAACTTGAAGGTCATGTCCTCATTTTTCATCTGAGCAGAAAAGAGATCCGGGAAATGTAAGTTCTGTTTTGAGAGGAGATAGAGAAGCAGTAGGACTTCTCTCGGTGGTGTTACTAGAGTTTGTAGACCTTTATTGTGCATAGGCTGTTAACGGTCATTTATCTGGTGTCTGGCAGAGTAGGAACAGCCCACAAAGTCCCCGGCCTGTGCTGTGAGACGTGCCTCCATGGCTAGACTTACGTAGCGTTGTGCTTTCATGTTTTTCAAGGAAGGTCAGCATCAAACTAAAGCAGAGAGCAGACGGGCATCCCGCCCCTAGATGGAAACTTCATGAAAACAAGCCAGTAGGGTCGTAAACTGAGAGCCGTCGTTCCTCTACATGAGAGGGCTGTTTTGGGGGTGATGTCATTCTGCACTGCCTGGGGGGGGGTGCGGACTCTAGAACAGCGGTTCCTCGTGCCAGCTCCTTCTGAGTCACAAGAGGACCCTGGGCCTGCACCGCAGTGGGTCCGAAATTGGCTCTCATTGAAAAGCAAAATGCCGGGGCGCCTGGGTGGCTCAGCCGGTGAAGCATCTGCCTTTGGCTCAGGTCTCGTCCCGGGGTCCTAGAATCGAGTCCCCACATCAGGCTCCTTACTCAGCGGGGAGTCTGCTTCTCCCTTTCCCTCTGCCCATCCCCTTAAGCTCATGCTCTCTCACTCTTGCTCACTCTCAAATATATTTTCTTTTTAAAAAGTAAAATGTATTACTCTATTTTAGTCTATTAGCCCTTCTATTCTGTGGAAATCTTCCAATGATTTTAGCATGAATAAAAAACACCTTAAAACATTCTTATTTCATATAATAGAAATTTCCTTTTCAAACAGAATTTCTAAGTGATGTGACTGTTGATCCCATTTGAAATTTTCTTCCCATTTTCAGTGGATGATAAACCAACCTATAATGTAATTTTGATAATTTATTTGCAATTTTTTAAATCTCCACAACATGTTTTGGAAGATTCAGGCATTGTAACTTTTCTATTCAAAGCAGCCAGCGTATCTAAGATATACCCTATTTTAATGTAATTTTTCATACTTGGAAAATTCAGGCTAGTGGGGTGTGGGGGCCACTAGAATTTTCTGAGCTGATTCAGGTACAGTCTAGAGAGAGAGAGACTTCAAGGGTGCGTACACTCCTTTGCCTCATTTTTTTTTTTTAAGATTTTCTGTTTGTTTATTTGACAGCGAGAGAGGGAACACGAGCAGGGGGAGAGGGGGAAGCAGGCTTCCCACTGAGCAGGGAACCCGATGTGGGGCTCAATCCCAGGACCCTGGGATCATGACCTGATCCGAGGGCAGATGCTTAACGACCGAGCCCCCCAGGCGCCCCTCCTTTGCCTCATTTCTGTGTTGAACGTAGTCCCAGAGCTCTGGGCTCCGTGTGGTTCTGAGCCTCAGCTGCACCAGCACCTGCCCGGCATTCGGGATGCAGACAATGCGCTGGCGGGCAGCCACAGCATCGGGTGCTGCGTGGAGGCTGCGGTGCTGCTCCTGCCCCTGGCAGGGGCGAGGTGGGGGCCGGAGGTGGTGGTACAGGCGGCGGGCGCCCTGGCTGGGCGGGCGCCCTGGCTGGGCCGCCGCGCCCTCTCACACACCCGTTTTCCTCTTGGCGGCCTGTTTCTGATTTATGGTGATTCCTCTGTTTCCTGTGATCGTTTCCTGGCCTTCTGTCACGTGTAGGTCCCAGAGCTCAGGAAACAGCAGGAACCTGATGTGGGTACTGGGAAGACAGCAAAGTTAGGAATACGTTCTTCTCCACTTGAGAGAAGTAGATAGGGGTTGAGGTCTCTCCAGTATCAAGTAGACTCCCACACTTGAAAATAAAGCCTGCATTTAGCCATTTAGCGTTTGCTCATCTATAGTGTATTTTAAGTTTTGCTTTGGATTTGGAAAGTAATTTTAACTTATAAACACTTATATTTTTCTTCAAATCTCTATGGTTAAAGATTTACCACCCGAGAGTTTGAATGAAGTTGGTTCTCATCAATGTAGAATGCAATTCCATTTTTTAAATAATTGACTCTACAAAATGCAAAGGTTTTATTTTAGCTAATTAATTTCGCTAATTAGCTAATTAATCAATTAGCTAATTAATTAGTATGATTAAATTATACTTTTTATTTTTTTAAGATTAAAACCTGTTTCCAATGATATACACGTCAAGTTACTTTAGACTTTTTTGGTCGTGTAATACTCTTCTCTGACTGAGGAAGTCCCCAGATGACTTGTGATTTTGAAGGACTTCCCTTCCCCGTGGGGCACGTTCATTTGAATGACATTCTCCCCACCCCATGACCCCCCAGTGCTCTCTCTCTCTCTCTCCCTCTCTCACACACACACACACACACACACACAAACACCCGCACGCACGCGCGCGCGCGCACCCAAATGCAAATCAGGCTCTTGTCCTTGTTGTGCTATTTTGCTCAGAAAGTTCAGGCTCATCCGCTGCAGACTCTTAACATTTGAGAAGCATCTGTTTTTTAAAGATTTAAGAAATTACACATTTCTAAAACCCGCAGTAGTCATTGGAAATATCTTTATACTTTAACTATTTAAAATTTGGATGAAATTTTAAAATTTTAAAAACTTTAAAAATTATCATTAGAGAAGTTCTCATTGTGAAAAGTGGAGACAAGTTTGTTACTTCTGTTGGTAAAAATCCGTTTTTAAATTTTTCAGCTGCAAAGAAAAACATAAACATACCTTAACTTCTCTATCATGTGGCTAGGCTTTCGCCTCAGAGTGTGTTCCCTTGGAACATGCTTAGGATGATTATGTCGACAATAATATATGACAAGTTGTTAGTAATGAAATATCTGTGACTTACTGATGAATCTAGATTGTTTTACAAAATATTGAAAATAATATTCCTCTTTATGCCATTTCCTAGATGTAGTGGAGCCAAAGGAGAGGGGCAAGCTACTAGCCAGCCCAGCAGCAGCTGAATTGTCTAAAAACTTGTCTTCACCCAGTTCTTACCCATCAGTTGTGAATCCGGGCGGGAGGGGAGCTAGCCCTCGCCCCAGTCCCGAGGATAGCGTGCTGCTCACAGATGAAGGGCTTCCAGAGTTTTTGTCAAGAAAGACTTTGGTAGAGTTTCCTCAGAAAGTTCTGCCTCCGCTCAGAGAACAGGGTTCGGATTCCAAAGCTCTTCAGGAGAACAGGGGAGGGACAGACCACTCGTCGTCCAGCTTCTCCGACTCGTCGTCCTCGTCGTCCAGCTCCTCCGACTCTGAGTCTGATGAGGAGGCCGGCGGCTCCAAGGTCGGTCCTCCAGTGATGAGCAAGGGCAGAGGAGGGCTTCCGAAACCGCAGGCCTCCCGTTCCCTTGAAAACAGAGCCCCCAAAATTGCAACATCCGCCAAAGAGAAGACCGGGTCCCAGCAGGGCCAGCCAGACCTCAGCGCTCCAGAGAGGCCCCAGCAGGTGAAGAAGAAAGGGCCCGTGAGGCCGCCGGAGGGCAGGAAAGGCGCTCGACCAGAGACCACGGCACCCAAGGTACAAGCAGATAAAGAGTTTATGAAGAAACGTGTAAAGGAGAAACAAGTACTGGAACGCGAGGGGGAGAGGGCGTTTCCCCCCATCGACAAGGAAGGTTCGGGAAAGCGGGTAACGGGAGGAGTCCTGAAGGCTCAAGGGGACGTTCTGGAAGACCAAGTCCAACCAGTACAACATCTGAAGCCTGCAGGTCTGGTGCTTGAGGGAAAGGACGCGATGGCTGAAGAGTCGGCGCCCGGCCCGGCAGAGCGGGACGACACACAGGGTATACCTTGCCCTCTGCTCTCTCGAGAACCTCCTTTCCTGTGCGGGTGGCGGGCCGCTGGAGGCCCAGGCGGTGTGAAGAAATGTCTGCGGTAGCAGTGGGCCCCGGCCGCGGTCCCAGATAAGCAGAGGACTGTCGGAATCGTGTAGGGAACGCTGCCCTCCCTAGCACAGCCCTGGGGTATCTCTTTACTCTGCCGCGGAAGCAGGAAAGCCCGGTCATTTCTGCCCCCGCCCCCGCCCCCCCCCCAGCAGTGTAACGTCCTCCCCATTAACCTTGGAGGCGGTCCACGGGCTGTTTCGTGAGCTTGCCAAGCCTCTTCCCGGTGGTAGGGGTCCTGGGTGACTCCCCTGGGCCGTGCCGGCCCCTCTGGGGGGGCCTCCGGGGAGCAGCGTCTTTCCCTTCCCCCGGCCCGAGTGCTGGCCCCGTGTTGGGAGTTAGAGCAGTCAGTGACACAGGTGCGGCCCCGGGCAGCTTCCGTCCTCTTTCCACTGGATGACGTTTCCTTCTCTGGTTTACCCAGAAAACACTGGGTGGCTTTGTTTTTCCATACTGAGTTTTTTATGAAGGACTCTTTGGCTGTCATAAATGTTTAGTTTGTTATTCCTTTTGCACTGCTGTGTGGCGGTGCCTAACATTTGCAGAGGGCGTGTGCTGTCCCTGGGTCACGGTGAGGCAGGGAGGCCGGGCTCTGGGCTCAGAGCCGGGCTCTGCACAGTGTCTATACGGTGCATTACTAACGAACGTGGCCCCCTCCTGTCCGCTGTGTAGTCTTCCTCAAGCTGCCCCCTTGCCTGATGTCCAGTCTGTGCTCGTTGTTGTTACTGATGGCGTTACATGTGGACAGAGTTTGTGTGTTTTTTCCTCCCGTTTCCTCCCTCTTTCATTAATATGCAGAAGTGCCCGCACTTGCCGGACTGATCAAGACTTCAAGAACCACGTTCCCTGGTCCTGCCGCTTCAGTCATTGTGCTATAAATTGGAGGGGAATGCCCAGGCCTTTAGGATGATGACAGAGTTTTCACATTGCAAATCATTTTGAAGACATTTTCCTTCCAATTTTTCAGGGACGGGTTCTTTTCCCTGCATTCCTTCTGCCCTTGGGAGGCTGAGCACAGCCCCCTTGCGGTGTCCCTAGGAGCCTTCCTGCCCCTGCCGCCTGGCCCCTTGCCCTCTGGCGGACTGGATTTTCACACGAGTTTTCTGAACCCACATTTCCCTTGACTTAACACTATTCCTGTATGTGCTTTGAAGATGTTCCTACATCACATCAGGAGTCTCTCCTCCTCGAGATTAGAAAGATGTCATGTCCGAATAAGACATTGTTTTTCTTTAATACAACTGGACGTGTGAAAAACAAAGCTTTTGCTATGAATTCAAATAGAGAATCTATTTAGGTTCTTTTCTGTGGCTCCCGAGTAGAAGTTGGGAGAGCCCCAGTGGCAGAAGTGGAGGACCAATCACCCGGCCCCCCGCCCACCACCCCTACGAGCAGCGCCTCGAGCCCCCGACACCGCCTGGCCCGGGGCAGGAGAGCTGCATTTCCTTTGCCTCAACCACACACTTTTAGCTCTACGATTCTCAAACATTCCTTCTGCACATGCATAAAATCTAGTTTGTGTATTTTAGTCAGAATCTAAAGTATACCAACAGCCTCTTCAGAAAAAGTTGAAAACTCTACACATCATTTCCATCTCCCCTCAAGTTGGTTGTTGTGTTATTGAAACAGGGTGCAACTTTCTTGTATCGAGACTCGACTTCTCTGGCTCACCTTTTGAAGACTTTTTCCTGCAAGTGGTTTATTATGAGACAGATCTCTAATGGATCTGGGTTTTTTTCCCTGCGTCTTTAAGTGGCCTGAAAGTCCCCGCATAATTGTTGTAGGCATTTTCAAAATTCTGCAAAGTCCAGGACCTAGAAGTAGACAAAGTCAGGTGTGAGGACGCACGTCGTAACATCCGCTTGGGAAGGGAGGGTGTGTGTTCTAGAATACGTTTTCAGCCGGTTCCTTTATTTTGCTTCTGAAGACCCTGTTGTTTTCACAGGCTTTTCTGTTGAGGCAGTTCATTGCAGGCCGGGTGTGTGCGAGCCGAGCCCTGCAGAGTCGCTTCCTGTCCCGCGTTCTCACAAGCCTTGCTTTCCCCCCACAGAGCCCGCTCAGGCCGCCAGCCCCGCGGAGCCGTTCGATAACACCACGTACAGGAACCTCCAGCACCATGACTATACCCCGTACACCTTCCTAGACCTCAACCTGGACCTGTCCAAGTTCAGGATGCCCCAGCCCTCCTCCGGACGGCAGTCCCCACGCCACTGAGCGCTGCTGACAGAGGAAGCCTTCTGGTGTCCACTGTGGTCTCGAAGCCTGACGGGCACGACCCGAGCCCCTTCGAGAGCGGACGGCGAAATGGCAACACTCCCGTCCATTCACGCATGTAGAAGCGTCTGTACGCAAGGGCTCTTCTCCCACGAGCCGTATAACCTCAGACAATCGTAGGCTCTTTCCATCGCTGCGATCCCGCTGTGTCCAGTCCCTGGTCCGTTTGACGTTAGTCTGCTTCACCAGCTCGGTTGTTGGTAGATGTGACGGCAACCTCTAATTTGGTAGACCTGGTTCTTGTTAAAGCAAAAACGGAGTTTTACCGATTTTGACTACTGTACCGCCAAGAAATTAAACATAATAGCACTTTATTATTAGAGAAGGAACAGAAGCCTTTTGTTCACCTGAATCAAGTGTGAGATGTCAACTCGGGGAAGCTTTCAGCGGTGGGATTAGGGAGAGGGGAAGGTTTCGCGGGGTCCGGGGAGCAGCTCGGCCTGAGATGGCCGCGGGGAGCTCTGAGCCGTTTCGGCCACAGAGGGTTTCCGGGTTGGCCGAGTGGCCTTCCAGCACTCGTGATAACGTCACTCACACGCCCGGGGGTGTACGTGGGGTGAACAGGCCCAGGTGTGTATCGGGCGGTGTGTCTGCGCTCGCACAGCTTGGGGACGAGATAAACCATCTCCTCGGAGAAAGTTACGGGTTGAGATGAGGTCACTCCCGACCGCAGGAGCAGGCATGGAAGATGGGCCCCTTTGTCAGGGCAGCTCCGCTCGGCCTCAAGGGCCCCCACCCTCCAGCCCCCCGTCAGATTCGTGTCATTTTCGTGGTTCGCTTTGTTCTCACACAGCCCTCGTGATGGGCCCAGACTCCTCGACTGTACCTCACTTCATTTGAATTCTGGTCCTTTCCCTCTCGTCCAGTTCACACCCAACAATGCAGTGTGTTTGTAATTATGTTTCGGATTTCGGTAATCCTGCGTTTCTCAGGTTAGTCCAAGTAAGATCATTGAAATGGAAAACTAGTATCAGGATCACTGCCTCGCATTTTATCACTTCTGAGGGCTTAGCACCTTGGCAAGATCCTCCTCATCGCGTTTTTTTTTTTATTATAATTATTATTATTATTATAAAAGTAGTAAAACCACATTACCCAAAAGAAAGGAAACGGGAAATACCCGAGAACACACCTTGCCACGCCCCCCCACCCTGTCACTGACGTTTCCCACGCCTTCCCCCGGGGTGGGGGCTGCCGCTGGACACAGTTTGCCGGCCTGCTGGGCGTTCTCATGTCCTAGCCGGCTTCGCACACTGGCCGCGGGACTCGGCGTGGGGTGTGCAGGGGGAGGTGGAGGGCAGAGCCTCGGTGTGTTTCCCCAGACTGCTCCTGCCGCGGGCCCGCAACTCGCCACCAAATGGAGTGTATTTTATTTGTATGAAGTGTTTCCCTGTTGGTTTCCCAGTCTCTCCGGGAGTTGGCTCCCTCTCCCTCGACCTCCAAAAAGGCTTGAGAGCCAACACAAGGGGCGCTGGCCACAGCCCCGTGTGTAGGACCCACCGTGGTGTGTCTGCTGGCAGCGCGACACTTGCCCATGGAGTGCAGGTTTGGGACCCACGCTCGTCCCCCTGCTCTCAGCGCTGCCGGAAACGTCTGTGTGACTGTCACTCGTGCTGTGTTTTGTATTGTTTCCTTAAGATGGATTTCCAGAACCCTGTTGATGAATCACATAGGATCCACAAATATTAGTATTACTTCAGGTTCCACAAGGTTTTTAATCTTTTTTGTTTCTCATTTCTTATTTTTTAAGATTTTACTGAGAGCGAGCAGGGGGAGGGGCAGCGGGAGAGAGGCTCCCAAGCCGTCTCCTGCTGAGCACGGAGCCCCATGGGGGGCAGGCAGGAGGAGTGGGAGCTCGATCTCACGACCCTGAGATCACGACCTGAGCTGAAGCCAGGAAGCCGCGTAACCGACTGAGCCCCCCAGGCGCCCTTCCACCGGCTTTTAAACCCATTTAATAGGTTTGAGTTGAATAAGCTAATTATTCTCTTTCCTTTTGTGTTTCCCTGTCCCCGGAACTGTGGCATCTTTCGGGACATTTGTTCTCTTCCACCTGTTACAGTAGACGCCCTTGGACTGAGGGGAAGTCCAGCCCCCACTCAGGATGGGTATTTGTCCCCATGTTTCCCTGCAGCTGCTTAGTAACCGGAAAGCAGCAGATCGGTGTGGGGCTTTTCTGATTGTGCCTCCGGGCTCGGGCTTGGTGTGGGAGGGGTTGGCGCTCTGTCCTGCCAGTCTCTGAGCCGGCGTCCAAACCCAAGGCCGTGCCCCGCCGCTCCCAGCTCGCACCCAGAGGGGTCTTCGGGGTTTGCCCCATGTAGTCACTATTCTGCAGTCGTTTGTTCTTAACAACCCTTTCAAAATTGGGAAACCCGGGGCGCCTGGGTGGCTCAGTCGTTAAGCGTCTGCCTTCGGCTCAGGTCGTGATCCCGGGGTCCTGGGATCAAGCCCCGCATCAGGCTCCTGCTCAGTGGGGAGCCTGCTTCCCCTCTCCCACTCCCCCTGCTTGTGTTTCCCACTCCCGCTGTGTCTCTCTGTCAAATAATAAATAAAATCTTAAAAAAAAAAAGAAAGAAACCCATTCCCGGCTGTGGGCCTTTGGCGATGGCAGAGAGCAGTGTTTTCCAAGGGGCCACGACGGTACTGAAGGGGCAGCCGGAGGCCACTTCACGCACGGACAGGTTGGACACTCAGACTGCGGGCGTGTTTCCGGCGCTCGGCACTCAGCTTCCACCGCCTGCTCCCCCGACCGCCGTCCCTCTGCCCTCCTCTCATCTTTATTCTAGAAAGGGTTTGAAACACTGGCGAGGGTATAGACGTTAACGGCTAACATGGGCTTCCTTGCAGAGCGACATCACTCTCGTGGGCCTGTAACCAGCACTGGTCTAAATGCCCACCGTATGCAAGGCCCGGGCCCGGGCCACGGGTTTGAAGACGGCGAGGACCTCCCCCAAGTCCCAGCCTCGGGAAGGAGGCCCAGGGAAGGCCATGCGAGGCAATGTGCCGAGTCTCGTAGCAGACGGGCTGTCTGGGGAAGAGAGGACGTTGGTCAGAGAAGGCTCTGTGGGACACGCCGTCTACCCCAGACGTGGACGCCGGGAAGCCCCCAGGGTGGGCTTCAGGGTGTCGGGACGGGTGTGTGCAAAGCCCCGGACAAGGCCCCCTGCTGGAGGCCACGGTTTGAGAGGGGACATGCAGCAAGGCTGGGGCTGAATCATGAACGCGGGCTCCGTGTTGGGTAGCTCCGCCACCGTAATGAAACACTGAGACCTGGGGGCGGGGAGGGGCTTCAACAGCGAGAGTGTTGTTGGTCCTGGACTTCAGGGTTCTGGCTGAAGCAGCGGACAAGGTCCCGGTTCACGCTTGCAGGTGGCCACCGGGCAAGCTCCCTGCAGGCTCTCCTAATGGGACCCTAACCCCATCTTGAGGGCCCCCCTCAGAACCTCTTCCAACCCCAGCCTCCTCCCAAAGGCCCCACCTCCAGTCACCAGCACATGGGGGTTTAGGACTTCAATATGGGAACTGGGGGAGACACAAAAATTCAATCTTAATAAAAAACCTAGTATGGGGTGCCTGGGGGGCTCAGTGGGTTACAGTCTCTACCTTCGGCTCAGGTCATGATCTCGGGGTCGTGGTATCAAGCCCCTCATCGGGCTCCCTGCTCAGCGGGGAGCCTGCTTCCTCCTCTCGCTGCCTGCCTCTGCCTACTTGTGATCTCTCTGTATTAAATAAAATATTTAAAAAAATAACTTTGGGCTGTACACTTTTTTTTTTAAGATTTATTTATTTGAGAGAGCGCACGCAAGATGGGGGGACGGACAGAGGGAGAGAGAACCTCAGGCCGACTCCCAGCTGAGTGTGGAGCCTGATTCGGGGCTCGATCTCACCACCCTGAGATCATAACCGGAGCTGAAATCTAGATGCTTAACGGACTGAGGCACCCAGGTGTCGCTGGGCTGCATGCTTTCGGCCGCCCCTTCACGCGGCCGTTTCACAGCACCGTGTTGCTAGATGTAAAGGCGGTGCCACGTTTCCTCCAGCATTGTTGACCAAAATTCGTTTTGGTAGTTTAGATCCGTAAGCGTGACGGCACACAGACGGCTTTGCTGTTTGTAGCGGGGCTTCAAGCACACAGGTTCTGGCAAACTTGATTTCACGTGATCCCGTCCAAAAAGGGAAAGCAAAGACGGTGTTTACATTCTCGACAGAACTCTGTCTGGGTGCGGTGGGAACTGAATCCTCTGAAACGAGTTTTCGTGATTAAAAGGATTTTCTGCTGAGAAGCTTCTGTTCCTGTGCTTCAAGAGCTGCACACGCATCCCAGCCCCACCGCGGTATTTCTGGGGCCTAGCGTCCTGGACCCTGCCCCATCACATTTGTGGCCGCGCCACCTGCTCTTAGCCATGGGGCGCATTCCTGGCCACGTGACACGGTCGTAGCCCTGCAGTAGCACAACTCGATCATGCTTCCTCGTGGCCACCGTGGCAGAAGTTGCCCCTGGGCCAGTGTTCCCGGCAGGCTCTCTGCAAATACGGGATACCACTGGAGCTCTGTGACCGATGGACAGTGCCGCGAGGGTCCTTCCGCGTCTGCTCCGCTGTCTGGGCACCCCCTCCCTCTCCCCAGCGGGTGGGTGCAAGAGCCACAGCCCCTCTGACCGCCGGTCGCACACCCCCAGCCCCCAGAGTCCCAGCTGTGTGGCGACGCGCAACGGAAGCTGAGGGGCGAGAACTCATTCCCTCCCAGCTGCCTGGGCCGTGCATCCGGTGGCAACCTCCCGATTATCCAGGGTTGGGCGCTTGCAAGCCGAGTATTAACCTAAGTCACGGTGGGAATGAAACAGGAGTGTTGGCAACGAGCTGCCTTCCTCGGCCACTGCGGGTGGAGGTGAAGACCGCGGGATGGCGCTGTGTGTTGGGGTCCGAGAACAAGCAGCTTTTCTTGCCCAAAGAGGATGAGATGTCTCTCCTGTCGCCCCCACCTGCTGGATCCCCAGCCGTGCAGGGACGCAGCCTGTGGGACGAATCGGGGGACAGACTATAGCCAGGGGCAGCCGTGACAGCCTCCCGTCTCAAATAGGCACCCAGGGGCTTACAGAGGCACAGAAGAGAGGAGGGAGGAGGCTTCGCGGCACCGTCTTGGGCCGACCACCACCTGCATCCCCTTGGCGGGAGCGCGGAATGGCCTAGGACCCCAGCCCGGCCCCGGGGGCAGGACCAGTCCTTCCACATTGGCCCCACCAGCCTTTCTTTCTTTTACGCACTGGTTTTGAAACCTCACAAAATTCGACCTGATCAGAGCCCAGGTTCCAAGTATCTCTCAGTTCATCGGAAGCCCTGCCAAGGTTTTTATTTTTAAGCGTGGGGCTTAAAATATCCCCTCCTCTGAGCTCTGAGCCAGCCAGAGGGAAGCCAAAATAAAACACCATCCTCTTTGGAACACATGGCAAGTCACTGCTGCCGGAAAAAGGGAGAAATCAGAAGAGAAAGGATTTTCTGGTACAAAACAAGGATGTAGGTTTAATGCAGAGAAACAGGCAAAGCTTCGTGCCCCCAAAAGCTGTTTTCTGAGCGCGAAAACGTGAACTGCAGAGTTTCCAAGGAGAAGAAAGGGGGACAAGGCATTCCTGAAAACTGCCCCGGACCCCCATCTGAGACCCTTGCGCAGCAAGGGCCCCAGGGCTCAGGCGACCATGCGCTGCAGCTGAACCCTTTCCACGCTGCCCTCGGCGAGATGTTTCTGTAGGAGGAGCCCCGGCTTGGCCTGTGTGGTTCAGAGAGCGGTTCCCTTTCTTCCTCCTGCCTGTCGGGTTCCCCCCTTGTGCTTTCTCACCGGCCGCTGGGTCCTCTGAAGCATCCTGCCGCTGTCACCAGACACAGGGCTGCTGCGGACTAAGGTCATCCGCCCTCAGGGGGGTGCTGCTCACAGAGCCGCGGGGCTTGACCTGTTTTTAAGGCTTATTTTTCAGCATCTTTTGATGTTCTCTGTATTTTTTTTTTTCCAGTCCATTGGTTATTTAACCCAAAACCATAATTCTCTTTCCGTGCTCTTAGCATTCTGGGGGTTTCCATTTCTCTCTTGTCTTTTCAGCCGACGCCGTATTTATTCCTGTTGTTCTCGAAGCTCTGACAACGCCGAGCGGGACATTTTATGGACTGCTGCTGGAGGGCAACGTCTTAGATACGCGAATTTATTATCGGAGTTAGGGCGTCATTAGAAAAAAATGCACACGCCCAAGGAGACTGTTGGTAGCGTAAGCGTAGAGGAATCAGGTTGATATATAATGTAGGAGTCTGTGTAATGGATAGTTTTTATTATTCATAAAATCTTCCAAGGCCTCGCAGATGTGCGGCCTGCCGCTGTTCGCCCCTCACTAATGGCCTCGGGCTGTGACTCAGAGCGGAGTTTTGTGCCAGAGGATTCTGGCAGGACTACAGCTCCTGTGATACTCCCAGGGAGGAAATCATTCATTGTCAGCAGGGGTGACGGTGACAGACCCATAAAAGGCCGAGTGGGGAGGAGTGGGCAGACAGAAGACCGGACCGGGCTTGTTCACAAGGCTGCTTTCCGAGAGCCGCTTTCAAAAAGCAACCTATTGTCCTCAAAATCCTTTCCAGTGATTTACTTGAGACTGCTTCTAGCTACCAAGTCAGCGCTTCCCCCCCCCAGAGCAAATGATAGTGGCTGAGAACACAGGCTCGGGGACAGAGCGCAGTGGGGAGAGCTGACCCCCACAGCCCCGCACCCTCGCCTGCCCGCGCGGAAAGCATCTGTCTGAGGGCCCACTGCTGGGCGCTCACAGCACTCCTCGGGCACGTGGGGCTCCGACGTGATGCTGTAGGAATCACCCAAGGCTGCTCGCAGAAATGCTGATTCCCGGGCCCCGGGCGGGCCCTGCCTGGACCAAACAAACAAGCAAGGAGATTGATTTGCGGGTGCTGCAGCAGGCAGGGCCGGGTCCCAAGACTGGGGAGTGGGGGTGGGGCTAGCCTTGGACTTCTGCAGGGAAGGCCGGACTGGTAACAGGTGGGGCGACCCACAGGGTCCTCGCAGGGCAGTCCGCCGAACCCACAAAGTCCGTCTCTGTGTCTAGCCGGTTTTGGCTGGGACAACTCTAATCTCAGCCAACCACTTGGGAGACAAAGGACAGGAAATGGGAGAGTCTGTGTAGAGAAGGGCATCTTTGTGAGGCCTATGGGAGCAGAGAGAAAGAGCAGACAGTGAGTCTCACCTACGGCACGCGGGGAAGTGGGGGGTTCTCAAGGCCGCTGTGTTCTGGGGGGTCGGGTGAAGCTCATTCTTGTCAGCATCAATAATCTGCATTTTGACAGATGCCCAGACTTTGAGGAGGTCAGGAAACTTCGAGAAACTCTGCTTTGGGGCGTCAGGCTGATGTAAGCACTGTGTTGGCCCGAAACTTAGCTTGTCACGTGGTGACCCAAGGTGCCGAGATGTGGCCAACCGCCCAAGTCCTCTTCGGCATTCGCTGGTCTTTCTGCTCATGGATATCGATTTTCCCCATCTCAAAATTCAGGGACCTTGGGCCTCTACTTTCCCTGCGACCATGAGCGGCCTCAGCACCCCCGTGGCGTGGAAAGTCTGTATGCGGGTGGCCTGGCCTGCCCCACCGAGGGCACCTGGCCTCTGTCTCCTCCCTTCAGGGGCCTCTGCTGGCCTGACCTCCCGCCTGGACCTAGTCTGACCAGAACCCCCCAGGTGTCTCCGTGACAACCGTCAGTGTTGGGCAAGTGAGCTCTGCTCCCGCAGGGCCCCAGCCCCTCTAGCCAGCAGGGCTGCTCCCTGCTGCTCCCCCTGCATTCCTGGGTGCTGGCCAGGGCCAGGGGCCTACAGAGCGCACTTGGCCTGAGGGATCTGAAAACACTTCCTCGGGGCGCCGGCTCCCGGGCGGCAGCCAGCCGAGGGATGATGCGGTGTTAGGGAGGGCAAAGGGAGAGAGCCGTTCCCAGAAGTCGAGGCAGCTGAATGCAGGAAGTAGGGCCCCAGGACAAGGGACACTGCATCCCTGGGGACCCGGGCCCGAGCGCCACTGTACTTTCCTCCTACTCCCTAAATTCTGGCCAAGCCTCCCCTTGGCCACCAGGAAGCCCGAAGACGGGAGCCTAGGGAGCTGCCCGCGTGGGTGGCCCCTCAGCCCCAGTGCAGGAGGGAGGAGGGGCCACCCCTCTGTCTTCCCGGGGCCCAGGCCCAGCCTTCCCCCTTCAGTCTGTGGGAGTGCCTTGAGGAGTCTACGTGGGACACCCCTTACAATGGGTAGTGGGCGCCTCCTGGGACACTGGGAGTGTTTTCACTTCTGTATTTTTATTTATTTGCTTCTGTATTTGAGCCTCTAACAATGGATGTGTTCTCGGAAAATGAAACCTAATACACCTGTTTGGAAACATGAAGCAGCCACACGGGGGACACACGGCAGCCGCTGAGCCCTCCCGGCTCCGGCCTCTGGCTCCAGCCGGGCCCCTCCGGTGCTGTGCGGAGATCCAGGGCTGGGTGCAGGCCTGGCCACTGACCAGCCCGTGGGGCCCGCTCTCCCAGCTCGGGGCGGTCCTGCGGGAAAAGGCGCTGTGCTCCGGACCCCGGCCCCCCAGATGCCCTCGCTCCAGAGGCCAGCCGCCCGTCGGGGCTTCCAGGCCTCTCGTGCCTCCGACCAACTGGCTGCAGATTGGGGAATTCCTACCACCCACTCCGGTTCAGCCGTTGGCCAGGAAGCCTCCCAGAACTCAGGAAACCACCAGCATGGTGGTTAGAGTTTGGCCCTAAAGGTCACCCTGAAGTCCGGGTGGGCCTCGAACACCGAGCTCCGCGCCATCCTCCCGGCACACCCCGGGGCTCCCAGCCGGGAAGCTCATCTGCACGCGGGGCGTCCGGGGTGCTTGTCAGGGGGTTTATCGACTCGGGGACACAGGAGTGCTGGTCACGAGATTGGGCTCAAGCTCCAGCCACCCCTGCTCCCGGAGATCAGAAGCCCCGCCTGCTATCTGCTGGCTCCAAGTCCCGACCCGACCCTCGGGCCCCTGCTGGTCTCTCTGCAGGAAAGGCTCACATCCTGAGAGTGTGTTGGGGCTGCTGGTCACCTCCCAGCGTAGACTCGGGTGTGCGCTATGGTTTAGAGGCCCCCTCCCGGGAACCAGCGACAGAGACAGTGCCACAGCCGGGGACTCCGGGGGTCACGTGAGAGCCACAGCCCCGTGGGGAAGCCGGAGGCAGCGGACGTGGCTGGCCGAGCCCCCCTGATGGGCACTCGGGGGTGCCCAGAGCCCAAAAATGGGTCGGGAGAAAACCCAGACGTCCAAGATGTCTTCGGGGGAGACAGTGTTTGCTGCAAACTCCTGCATGGTCGCCACAACCACAGAACCAAGTAGGTTCTACTCGCAGGTGACCAGGAGGTCCCACATCTATTCTTTATGCCTCCATCTGTTTGGCTCGTTAAATGACTTTGTATCTCAAGGTAACTTTGGGGAGCTAGCTTGTAATTAATTCCTTCAAGGGACTCCGATAGCTCCAGGAAGTAAATCTCTTAACTTCCTTCACTATTTATAGACTGAGATACATCTGTCTGTGTTCTTAATCTGTTTGGCTGTCTTTGCCACAGCTGACGTCGTGGAGTTGGTGACAGGCTGTGTATGTAATTAAGCAGATCGTTTCGTCTTCCCCAGGGACTCGGCGTAAGGCGGCAGGCGAGGTCCTTCACTTCGCAGTGCCTCCACTTCCCCCTAAAACGGAACCGATAACACTTTCTCCAACTGCAGGGAAGCAATCCCATGCCTGGGATTCATTCGGAGCTACTTAAGGGGGGGGGGGGGGGGTAGGAAGAACAGGAAATAGTTGGAATAAGACTTCTGAAATGTTAATAATTATACAGCTGAACGATGGGTACGCGGAGGTTCCTTATACTTTTCTCTCTGCTTTTGTGCATGTGAATATTTCCAAGCTAGAAAATAAAAATAATAATAACAATGATGGCCTCCCCGTCTAAACCACTCAGGAATGCGGGAACATTCAGCACTGTCCTCAGAGTACCTTTGCCTCTTGGAGAAGGACGCCACGTAAATGCATTCTGAGTTATTGCTCTGTGGCCCTCAGATGATCATATCAGGCCCGGGAGGAATCGTTGACAAGGAGACAGAAAATAGATTAGGACCCAGGGGGAGAACGGCTATGAAACACAAAGATAAAACTTCCAAAGCGTCTGATGCTACGCAGAGGATCTCATCTTAGTAAGACAAACTGGAGGCCCATCTGGGCAAATCGGTGATGGAGGCAATAAATTTGCCGTATATCAGAAATATGTTGCCCAGTAGCGGACAATTTATTTCTGGAGCTCCATATGTGTCACATTTCCAGGCTCATAAATGATAAATAATAGAATTTTATTTATAAATCACCAGCTCCCAGGGGCAGATGAGCAGACTGAATGAAGTTGGTTCATTTCCACCAGCGGACTCGGGGCGCCGTGCGGTGATTTCACCCAGTTTGGGGGATTGGTGAGCCAATGAGAAAAGCTGATACACCTTTAGGAAACCACGCCTGTCCTAACTCAAAGCCGAGGTTGTGACGAGTGCGTCGAGCGGGGGTGCCCATCACGGCAGAGCCCCGAAATGCGGGCCGGTAAGCTTGCGCGTCAGTGAGGATTACTAACGCGTGCCTCCTTGGGAGACGTGCATCGGAGAAGCCATTGCAGCTGGCTTCCTATACATCGCGGAGCTTTCTGCAGTCGTATACAGGGAATTATCCGGCGCGAGACATCCTGAAAGGAAAGGAGTGCCTCCTCGCCACATCAGTGGCCCTGCTCAGAGGCCTGGACGTGCGCCCGTCCGCACAGACCGTGGCGCTGGCCGAGGACCTGAGCGCAGGCGGGGCTCAGCCGGCTTTCGACAGCCGAGACCCAGGGCCGCTTGGACAAATGACAGTCGTGAAGAAAGGCAATGTGGGTGTTGCTGCAAGTGGGGAGGAAAATGTATGCAAAATTATTCGTAGCTGCAGGCCTCCCGCATTTTTTTTTTTTTTTTTGAACACAGAACAAGCATGAGCACACAGCAGTCTTTGGTAATTTAGGATTGCCGGTGGTTGTAAGGGGACAGGGCTTGGAAGCTTCCTTTTGTTGGTGTTCTAGTTAGTGTTCTTATTTTTGCCAGTGTTCTCCCAAGGCCCTGGGAGAATAAGATGGTGTCAATGAGGGTTCCAGGGGATCTTTAAGTCAATAAGAAGTACCTTTTTAACTTTTTTTTTTAAATAATCTCTACCCCCAACATGGGGCTCGAACCCATAACCCCGAGATCAAGAGTCACACGCTCTTCCGACTGAGCCGGCCAGGTGCCCTGGTAAGAAATAAGCTGTAAAAAGACTTTGCAGAGTTTTACACGTAACTCGCAAAAGCTAGGCTGATTATGAATGATTCCATTTACTTGGAATCCATATCCAAGATCCTTATTAGGCAAGAGCGTGTGTCCCTCGTTCATACTGAACAAAAGTAGGAAAAGGGGACGATTAGTTAAGTGTGCAGAGCACTAGCCGGGGTGAGGCTACCTGGACCCTGTCTTCACTGCGCCTTGAACTTGTCTAGACGGGTTTCTCCCCATAAAAGGACCCAGAGAGTTTCCCTCCAGCTCTAGAATTCTGCGAGCACATTCTGTTTTCCGGAAGCAGACTCTCTCCACGGATCCCGACTCCTCTTTGCACCTAACAAAAGTACGTGTGTTCCCAGATGGGTAATAACGTGGAGGCAAGGGAAGAAGAGAGCCGTCCAGCCTGGCGAGCGGCCGGCCGGACACACACACCGCCGCCCTGGCAGGCATGCTGTCCCAGCCCACAGGTCCAGCCCAGGCTTTGTTCTTTCCTTTTTTCTCACTGAAAATTTGTTACAGAAGCAGCAGGTGTGTGCTCCCATGTCTCAAGAGATGGTAAACACTCATTTTTAGCAAGATTAGGAAAGCAGCCAAGAAGGAGGGGCAAAGAGAAAAAGGAAAATTTTTTTGGCGTGATGAGCCTTTTTGTGCTAACTTTGTCCTGTGTGCGGGCGGGCAGTGCACCAGCCCCCCGCCTCCCTCAGCCCTTGGGCGCCCGTCCACAGCCTGCCTGGACGATCAGGGTCCCTGCAAGGGCCACCGCGGCCCACTGGTGGGCAGGGAGGCTGGAGAGGGGTCTGCAGGCAGGCAGCCACCTCCATGTCCGCCACCCCTCCAGGCAGCAGTGCCCGAGCTCTGGGGGCCTGCACGGGCGGGAGGGTGACCTTCCACTGCCCGTTGTGGGCAGACGGGAAGCAGGAGGCAGGATCTGCAGGCACATTTGGGGAGGCTAACCCTCCGCTGCATAATCCCTTGGGGAAGAACCTCGGGTGAGTGAGGGGTAAGCTGGACAGAGGCCTTCCAGGACGTCCCACAGCAGCCTCGGCGGTCACGGTGTCTGCCCGCTCTCCTGGGCCATCACAAAGGCCTAGATAGACATGAAAAGGGTCCTGGATCAGTTAGGGCTCGCCAGAGAAACAGAGCCAATGGATGGAGGTTTTAGATAGATCGATAGATTCCTAGATAGATAGACAGATGAGAGGGATAGATAGATGGGTTCTAGGGAATCAGCTCGTTGGCAAGTCTGAAACCTGCAGGGCAGCCAGTGGGCTAGAAACCGTGGTAGGAGAGGGTGTGTAGCTCGGGGCGCCCGGGTGGTGCCGTGGGATGAGCACCCGACTCTTGATTTCGGCCCAGGTCATGACCTCGGCATCGTGAGACCAAGCCCCACGTGGGGCTCCATGCCCGGCATGGAGTGGGTTCGAGATTCTCGCGGTCTGCATCCGCCCCTCCCTGCTCACCCGCTCTCAAATGAATAAATGAAATCTTAAAAAAGAGAGAGATGATGACGTTGCAGTTTGAGTCCAAGGCCAAAGGCTGTCTGCTGGTAGAATTCCTTCCTCCGGGGTGGGGACCTGTCTTTGCTCTCAAGACCTTCGTCTGAAAGGACGAGGCCGCTGGGGGAGCCCAGAGCCTCCGCTCGGCGGGACGGAAGTGCTCTGGGGACGGAGGAGGCCGTGGTGTCCACCCCCCTCGGGGAGCGTGCGCTCAAGGTCACCGCCACCGGCGAAGAGTCCAAACAGTGACCTTCACGTCACAGGTAGGTCATCATAAGTGTGTGCTGAAGTTTCCAAAAACTTGGGGATCTTTAGTTACCTCTCTAGCACTGACGGGATGAATTCCACTGGAGGGCGAGAACGTGCCATGGATGACTTAGAACCCTTGAGAATTCCCTGAAACGGGGGTGGGGGGTTGGGGGGGTGGGTCCTCGCCAGCTCGCTCCGGCCTCCTGCTGGTGATCCTGTTTCCACTGCCCGTTGACTTCAAGAAATGATCTCTTTGGAGAGCCGGCTTCTGTCAGATTACAGAATGGAGTCATTTGGGGAATTGCTGGGGCGCGCGGTAAATGGCGATATTCGAACAGTTCCTGGGTTGGGCTGCGTGGGACCCCAGAGGGGGCGTAAAAAACTCAGCGCCAATTAGAATAAAAAGCAGGCGAGATGGCAGGTGGCGAGTGACACCCAGAACGGGGCCGTGTACCTCACGGGCTCCAAAGTACAGATTGCTAAGCAAGTGAGCCGGTAAATGAAGGAAAAGAAAACCCTGAAAAGAGATTCTGCTGAATAACAAATTAGAAATCAATTCAAACAGGGGCACCTGGGGGGCTCAGTCGTGAAGCGTCTGCCTTCGGCTCAGGTCGTGATCCTGGGGTCCTGGGATCGAGCCCCGCATTGGGCTCCCTGCTCAGCTCTCTCTCAGCTCCCCCTGCTTGTGCTCTCCCTTTCTGTCAAACAAATAAATAAAATCTCTAAAAAAATTGTTTTTAAGAGCATGGATACGCAAATATCTGTTCTAGTTTGTGAGTCCTTCATTTCAATTCTTTTGGGAATGTACCCAAAAGTGGGCTTGCCCTATTAGATACAAGCCCCATCCAAATCTCAATAACAGTGTTCAGAGAAGAGAACCAACAACTCTAAATTTTGTATGGAACCACAGAAGATCCGGCATAGCCCAAGCAATCTTGAAAAACAATAAATCCAAAGGTATCACACTCCCTGATTTCAAACTATATCACAATGTTATACCAATAAAAACGGTGTGGTAGTGGTGTAAAAACAGACACACAGATCCGTGGAACAGAATAGAGAGCCAAGGAATAAGGCCATGTGTGTAAGATTAATTAATTTATGACAAAGGAGGGAAGAATATACAATTGGGAAAGCTGGGCAGTCACATGCAGAAACAAAGAAGGAAGGAAGGAGAGAGAGAGAGAGAGAGAGAGGCCACTATCTTACACCATAGATAAAAATTCACTGCACATGGATTAAAGACTTGAATGCAAGCCCTGAAACTATGAAAGTCCTGGAAGAAAACGTACGTGGTAAGCTATTTGACATGAGTGTTGGCACCGAATATTTGGGTTGGACACCAAAAGCAAAGGCAACAAAAGCAAAGATAAACTACTGGAACTACATCAAACTGAAAAGCTTCTGCACCGGAAATGAGACCATCAACAGAATGAAAAGACAACCTACGGAATGGGTCAGAATATTTGTAAATCATGTATCTGATGAGAGGTTAATACTGAAAATATGTAAAGAACTCATAAAATGCAATAAAAAAAAACAACCCCAATCTGATTAAAAAACGGACAGATGGGGCGCCTGGGGGGCTCCGTCAGTTGAGTGTCTGACTGTTGATCTCAGCTCCGGTCTCGATCTCAGGGTGCTGAGTCCAAGGTCCACTTCGGGCTCCACGCTGGGTGTGGAGCTGGCTTAAAAAAGGGGGGGGGATGACAGATGATCTGAATAGACATTATTTCCAAAGAAGACATCCAGGTGGCCAACAGACACATGAAAAGATGTTCAGCATCACTCATCATCAGGGGAACGCAAACCGGAACCATCATGAGGGATCACCTCCCACCTACTGGGACGGCTGTTATCAAAAAGAGGAGACTACCAAGAGGTGGTGAGGATGTGGAGAAAGAAAGGCAATCTCTCATGTGTGTGGGTAGGAATGCAAACCGGTGCAGCCTCTAAGGCAAACAGCATGGCGTTTCCTCCAAAAATTAAAAGTAGAGTTACCATATGACCCAGGAAATCCACTTCTGGGTATTTATCTGAAGCAAACAAACATACTAATTCGAAAAGATGCACGTACCCCAATGTTCACTCTGTCGTTATTTACAGCAGCCACGATGCAGAAACAACACACACACACACACACACACACACACACATACACACACACACAGGAATATCACTCAGCCCTAAAAAAGAATGAAATCTTGTCCTTTGCAACAACATGGACAGAACCCGAAGAATTATGCTGAGCAAAATAAGACAGACAAAGACCAATACCGTATGATTTCACTTGTACATGGAATTTAAGAAAAATCACAAGTGAACAAAGAAAACCAAACCCAAACCGAACGTACAGAGAATAGAATGTGGGCTTCCGGAGAGGGAGGGGAGCCCGGGGTGGGAGAAATGGGTCAAGGGGGTCAAGAGGCAGAAATTTCCAATTATACAATAAAAAATCATGGAGATGTAACGTACAGGATGGTGACCACAGTCAGTAACGTCCTGGAGCAGACTTACCGGGTGCCAACAGAGGAAATCACAAAAGTTAACTTTGTACCTTGATAATGCTCCCGATCATTTTGTAATATACACAAATATGGAGTCATTAAATGCTGAACACCTGAAACCAATATAGCATTACATATCAAGCATACCTTAATAAGAAAGGGGGTGCCCAGAGGGCTCAGTGCGTTAAGGCTCTGCCTTCAGCTCAGGTCATGATCTCAGGGTCCTGGGACCGAGCCCCGCATCGGACTCTCTGCTCGGTGGGGAGCCTGCTTCCCCCTCTCTCTCTGCCTGCCTCTCGGCCTGCTTGTGATCTTCCTCCTCTCTGTCAAATAAATAAATAAAATCTTTAAAAAAGAAAAACTGTTAAAGGAAGGCTGTCCTGGGTCAGCCTAGTGGTTCAGTCATTAAGCGTCTGCCCTTGGTTCAGGTCATGGTCCCGGGATCCTGGGATTGAGCCCCACGTCGGGCTCCCTGCTCAGCAGGAAGCCTGCTTCTCCCTCTCCCCCTCCCCCTGCTTGTGTTCCCTCTCTCACTGTGGCTCTCTGTGTCCGATAAATAAAATCTTTAAAAAGTAATAATAAAGGAAGGTTGTTTTGTCCCATGCTCTGATGTGTCCAGCCTGGAGGACCCTCGAGGACGTTGTGCCAAGTGGAATAAGCGAGAAGCTTCCAGGCAATGTTAAGATTGGATCCGTCTTCCTAACAAACAACACAGAGGAGTGCACTTCTGCTTACTGGTTCCGTGTCTCAGCCCAGTGAGGGCTGCACAGCTCGGCCGGAAGCTTCGGCAGGGGCCGGTGGGCTTTGTCTGCCCGCTCCCGCACCCCCTACCCTGGGCGGCAGTGGGTGGAACGGTCAGCCGGACTGCACAGCGGCTTTTGTGTTCTTAGTTTGGTAACTTCAACCAGAAACAGATTTTTGCAAAAATGACATCAGACGGTGCCTCTTGACTAGGAGCCTCATTTAGAAACCCGCCCAGCAGCCAGGGAAACTGAGCAGCAGCTCGTCTCGGCAAAGATACAGCCCCAGGCTTCCCAGGAGCGACGCAGGGTGGCCCCCCGGCTTCGGGCCCCACCAAGATGTGACCCCGAGGCTACCAGGAAGGTGCGGCTGTTGTGGGAGAGGAGACGCAGAGAGAAGCTGCCGAGGAGCAGGAGGCAGGGACTGACGGAGGCTTCTCTTTTCTTTTCTTTTAAAGAATTTATTTATTTATTCGACAGAGAGAGACAGTGAGAAAGGGAACACAAGCCGGGGGGGGGGGGGGGGGGGGGGTGTGGGAGAGGGAGAAACAGGCGTCTTGCTGAGCAGGGAGCCCGATGCGGGGCTCGAACCCAGGACCCTGGGATCATGACCTGAGACAGAGGCTTTTCACCAGGGAGGGCATCCAAAGCCTGCGAGGCCAGGGTGGAACCCAGAGCCCTACTCCGGACTCCTGGCTGCAGCCCAGGGGAGCAGGCCTTCCTCTAGGTGAGCACTGGAGGCCTGGGCCCCGCACAGCGCCCTCTCCTGAGCGCGCCCCCCGCACCAATTTTACTGGGGAGCAGATTGGAAGTCCCTGACCTGCCTGACACCTCGCTCTGGGACCTCTGGCCTCCGGAACTAGGAGAGAAGACATTTGTGTGGCTCCAGCCGCCGAGGTTGTGGGGCTTGGTAAGCCCAGCCCTGGCGAAGTGAGGCGCCCGGGGCAGGAGGAAGCAGAAAGCATCACCCAGTGTCTCCCCCGGGAAACCCTCCGGGCCCAGCCTCTGGGGTACCTGCCTCTACCCTTCATGGCCTTGGAGCTACTCTGCCACCTAAGCCAGAGAGCAGACGCCGATGCCAACGACTTTTGCCCGTGGACATGAAAACCACGCCGTGGCGGGGGCACGCCTCACCCCGCAGCCCCCTCCCGAGCCGGTTTAAAAACAGTTCGAGAGTCCACTCCCGGATTCCTGGCCCCTGTGTGTCTGTCCTTCACCCTTTCCTTTGAGACTGGTTGTCCCATCACACCAGTTCCCTCATTCAATCACGGAGCTCGATGAGACATTCGACACACGTCGGTTTTGTATCCGTGGGACCCTCAGGATTCTTTCTTGGGTCAACATGATTTTTTAACGTTGGTCTGCCCCCACATTTGGCTGTGACTGCCACTTTTCTCCCTGCTGCATTTTCCTGGGATCCTTGAGGGCGGAGCGTGGGTGGTGAGGACTTGTCATTGGCATTGTTCTCTTGAGAGAACCAAGGCTTAGGGGTGAGAGTCTGTGGGTCCTCCTCGCCCTGGCCTGGGTGCTTCGCAAGCTCTTATCAGCTTGGGCCCCCCGCCCTGCCCCCACCCCACCCCCAACCCACCCGCACTTCCCTTGTGCAGCTGAATTTTCTCCTCTGCATAGTCCTCCCGGAGAAGTACTGTTGTCCCCATTGAAGACAGAAGGAATTGAATCTCAGGGAATGAAATCACCCCCTTGGAATTTACATGGTAAGTGGCGAAGCCAGACTTCACACCCAGGACTTTGGACTGTAAGCCCAGGGCTCCTTTGACTATACCACAACTGCCTGTCTCTCTCTCTCTCTCTCTCTTTTTAAGATTTTATTTATTTATGAGAGAGAGAGAGAAGGGGGAGGGGGAGGGAGAATCTTCAAGCAGACTCCCCACTGATCCCGGAGCCCGACACCCAGGCTCCATCTCACGACCCTGAGATCATGACTTGAGCGGAAACAGAGTTGGACGCTTAACCCACTGAACCACCCAGGTGCCCCCACAACCGTGTCTTCAATACAGAAAAAGAAACTGCCCCGTGTGAGCAGCCTCGAAGGGGCCCCCGGGGATCCTCTCCTCTGCTGTTCACGTGTTTGTGTGATCTCCTCCCCAGAGTGTGAGCAGGACTGAGGCTTGTCTCTAAGCCATAGAGTCCAGCAAAGGAGATGAGATGTCGCTTCTGGAATTACTCGATTCGAGAATGTGATTTCTGTCTTCCTAGCAGACTCTGTTCCTTGCTGGCTTTAATGAAGCAAGCTTCCTGACCGCGAATTCCTCCATAACGAGGGTCCAGTGTTAGGAAACTGAAGGTGACCTCCAGCCAAAAGCTAGCAGGGAGCTGAGACCCTCAGCCCATTTGCCCATAAGGAAACGAACCCTCCCAACAACCCTATGAGCTTGGACGTGGAGCCGTCCCCGGCGGAGCCCCAGTCCTGGCTGGCACCTGCGAGACCGTGAAGCAGAGGACCCAGGCAAGCCATGCCTGCATTCCCGACGAGCAGAATTGTGGGGTAATAAATGTGTGTTGTTTGCAGCCACTAAGTTTGTCATAATTGGTTACAAAGCAACGGGTGACCGATACAACAGGTCTTGGAAACATTCATTCTCGCATTCAATATTAGCTTGCCCGGCACTAGTCCAGGCCCTCAGCACACATCAGTGAACAAAACGGAGTTACATTCTTGCTCTTTGTGAATTCTACTGTTTACAGGTGTGTGCGCGTGAGACAGTTGACACAATGGATAAGTCACATGGTTATAGAGTTACATAGTATGTTACCTGTAGCTACACAAGTTTGATGGAGAAGAAGGCAGGGTGAGGTGGGAGGGAGTGAGCCGGGAGTTTTGCAATTTTAAACTTTTGAGAAATACTTTAGGGAGGGAGCAAGTAGGTGTCTTTGGGAAGGGTGCTTCAAGCAGAGGGATGAGCCAGTGCAAACACCCTGAGGCTCAACAGGCCTGGAGTGAGGGAGGGGCAGCAAGGAGGCCGACTGAACAGGGAGGGGGAGGGGAGCTGACCTCAGAGGGGTAGGGGTAGGGGCGGGGGGAGGGTCCTGTAGATGCCCTTTGGCTAGTGTGAGGACTTTGCTTTCACTCTGAACATGACGGGGGGAGCTCCTCTGAGGGGTTGAGCTGAGCAGTGATGTGGTCTTTTTTTTTTCAATTTTTTAAAAAAGATTTTATTTATTTGACAGGGAGATCACAAGTAGGCAGAGAGGCAGGCAGAGAGAGAGAGAGAG